>QFFD01001155.1:0-14374 GCA_003314615.1 Pholiota microspora
TTCGTTGGCATAAGGCCGGACTATAAGGTCAGGACTTTGCTCAACAGGTCCGTATTTGCCCTTCTCAAAACTGGAGTAGAAGTAAACTGGGACCGATCTATTACAAATAGTATGAAAATGAGTGAAATATGGAATGGAACTAATTGCGCACCCTGGAGCATAGAATGGCGTATGACGAAACCCAGCCTTGTAAAGCCTTGCAGCCTCCGTTGGCGTACGTTCAAATATGGACCGCGATATCTTGTAATCCCCAATCATTTTGCGTATGGACTTACTTGTTGACAGTCTCGTGCCGATGATCAACTGAACCCAGCTAGCAAGCCGAGGGGCAGCATTCTCGAACTCTCGTACACACAGAGGATCGTCCATGTTCACAATGAACATCAGTTGCGAAATCAGAACCGCCTGAAAGAAACCGAGTTTCGCCGGTCGTTGGACTACGAAGGCTATCTGGACTTCGATTATGTTCAAGATCTCGTCGCGGTAATCCACTAGCTCGTTGCTCATGTACGAGATACGTCGTCGGAGGGGAGGAGGAACTATGAGAGTGATCCAGGAGCATTTTTGACAGATGCTAGATTCGTAGAACCGCCTGGTCATCGCGTGAAGAGCGTAGACATATTCGCCTCTTGTGATAAACTTGTGCACCATGTCAAACGGGTAGTGAGCATCAGAAGGCGCCAGAAATTCGTGAGGAACTCACTCATATACTCCTGGAGTACAAGGTTTCTAGGTCAGATGGACACTTGCAAAGGACTGGCAACTGTTGATACGGTTCTGAATACAAAGTACAAGGCCGTTCGATATTTTGCGAGTCTTCCAAGAGTCTTCGATTGAAATGAAGGGGAATTGATGCATACATCCCAGGCAATAGTCTTCATGCGAATGATTACGATCAGGATTCAACCAATGATTTTAGGAAATAAGTGAATATTGAACGTTAAATATGGGTTCGGAGGAGGAGTATCCTAAAGACTCTCTAAAAACAAGGACTCGTGTGTTTCTCACGCTCAACTCGCCAAATTAGGAGTCAACGTTGACTTTCGATCTACCTTTGTCTCGCGATAGGCAGAAGGTGCGTGCTGAAAGAAAACTCAGGTAAGTAGAGCGGAGCTAACGCGCCCATTTTTATTCAGTTTTTCAAGTCAGCCTTGAATTTTCTGATTTGTGACCGGAAGATTATACTGCCATGGTGCATCGACATTTGTCAAACACAGTCGAACCCAAGTCGAACCGTGCATCTCGCCTCCTTGGCTCGCGCGTCTAGTCAATAGATATAGAATCATCATTCATGTACCAGACATTGTGAGTAGATAAGGAGTAGCTAAGGAGTCTGGACCAGTGCCTTGCAATGAATACTTCGAACTAACAAGTCGCAACGGAAGAAATGTGCGCCCCAGGCGAGGACAATCAACTCAGTCGTCAATCAATACAATGTCGGGATCATAAACGAGCTCCGCGGGGCTCCTACAAAATATCAATAAGTTTCGCTAAAATGACACTGGAATATAGAGCTTCACCTCTTTTCTCCGCCCTGAAAAAGGCAAAAATGAAATCGGTCAGAGCGGTACCCACAATCAAAACGCTAGACGCACATTTTCCATCCAACAAACATGGGCCTTGGTTTCGGTCAGACCGAGAGATAAAACTATGTCAAATGTCGCCGCGTAATACTTGTCTCTCCCAAGAATTGACGTTCGAGGCAACTTTGGGACACGCGAAAGGTCCCCTCGCACGTAGCAGAGTAGCGTATACATATCTAACAGAATTGAATCATCAGACAGACAATGGAAAATATGGGTGTATATTTCATACTGGGATCCTTGTCGACGAAGTGCGTTCCGTTCAGCGTCATCTCCGAACTTCCTCGATAACAGACAATAGGACTGCTGATGATATTCAAATCCCCTGGGGCGCTGGCCACTTTGGAATACGACTCTCGGAATTCCTGTGCCTCTGTCACTTTCTTACCCTGGTATCACAAGCACCTTGTCAGCCTCCGCTCGAGGAGGTAGCAAAACGCATACCTTCGGCAAAATGACGTCGAATAGGCCTCCAATCATCATAGACCCTGTTATATCCCGGAAGGCTAACCCGCTTCGAGCAGCGTGCTCTGGGTTTGAAGAATCATAGATGGTCTTGACGTTTGTACCATAAGCGAATTTCGAAACTCTGCCGCTAACCAAGTGATCGATATGGAAGGAAATCGCACCATCGGCGACGGCTTTGTTGCTGCTGTGGGCGTCAATATTCAAGTTTTGAAAGCTATCGCATGCTCAGATATAATTTACGCACACGTGTGTATCAGGACGACTGACATCCAGGCCCATTGGAGCGAATGCCTTCTGCATTTGAGAAAAGAGCCACTCGCTGGCTCCGAAACCTCCGACAAGGAAAACGGACTAGTAGATGAAGGATATCACTGCAGGTACGCCGAATAATTTCTGATATGACGTACAGATATCTCATTCTTAGCTGCCTTCAGCTGGCTATTCACTGAATTGATGATGCATTGAACGCTAGGTTCAAAGAACGAGGCAACATCGGATCTGAAGGCCACAAAATTAATTTTCATTGTAGCTCGTCTAAGCGAGAAATGAAGTCCGTACCCAATGAGTTTGAGTTGACCCGATCGGATGTTGAGCGAAGGGTCTTTGTCTTTCAGGGTGCCGAACTTGATGTACTGGTTTTCCTCGGCATTGCGGAACCTCAACTTCGTTGTCTTATCAAAGCAGCGTGTGATGTGAGGCACATCTCCCACAAAACGGGAAGTTTTCAAACTCTCTTATTATCGATGAACATCGTAGAGGTTAGGCTGAACAACAGGAGACAGTGGCATACCTTCCAGGAATCGTCTGGCATTGTTCGTGACGAAGATAGACCCTTTGAAATAACCTATTGGACTAGATTAAATAATATAATGATACAAGAGCTGAAGCGATACTAACACTCTGGTGGAGCAATTTCCTCGAAGGATTGGCTTCTAGGAGATGCTTTCTTGTAAGTACTGATATCGATGGTACCCCCACCTGCATCGACGATGATAATGCCTTTTCCCTTCTAAGGCAGAGTCAGCCATAAAAGTTGAACAAAATAACTGATACATATTACATACCTTGATGGCTTCGTTTGTCGATCCATTGGAGATACAAAAGTGCAAGCTCGCCTCACCCTCAGTGACAAAGGTGAGTCGCAAACGACCATGCTCGGTATCAGGTACGAGGCCTGCGGTAACAGCGGCCTTACGCATCATACTCTGTTGAGCGCCTTCCCATCCATTCGGGTGGGTCAAGATGAATTCAGCCTGAGGCTGGAGGCTCCTCCAGAGCTCGATACCATTCGGGTGCGTCTGCTCGATGTAGAGCCTTGCGCAATTGATCAGATACTTCAGAAAGTCAGAGAAGACGTCAATAACCGTCTTTCCTCTGGGTAAAGGTGGTATATCGTCTGTAATATGCGCAGCTGACTTCGTCTTCGGACGCATGTGCAGTTTAAACCTATTTTTAACATTCAGCGATCATCCACATCGTGCCGCAGCGTAGCCTACGAATCACCTACCATTCTGCTCTCACCCAACGTTCGGGATCCTCGTCATCGTCTTCGAAACGAGGATCCAAGGCTTCAGCTCCAGCGGCTTGGAACTGGCCTTGTTTATCGTAAATGACGATAGTCGGGATTTTAGAATCACCACCGACGTCTTCCTGAGCCGGAAACCTAGAATAAAGGCTAAATATTCCGCTAAGGCCGTCAAAGTCAATAATTAATACCTTGTTACCCCACGAATCTCCGGGACTGCCCCAGGGTCGAGTAGACTGTGTACAGATGTTAGAATGTCTCTGTGAACGAAAGGTCCCAATAAAAATACCAGTATGAGATGCCACTAAATGTAGTACCAACATCAAATGCCAGGACTAATTTGCGGGTCGGGCCGCCGTACGGTGCGCGAGAGGTCATTGTCGGGGTATGAAAGGGATTTGAGGAGATGGGAAGAAGTGAGAGGGCGAACATGGAGAACATCCAACTTTATGCATACCGAATGCGATCTACATGTGTAGGACACGTTGGCCACGTTGAGAGTGCATGTGAATGGTGCTTTCAACGCGAGGCAATCCCATTAACATCTTGACAGGCCTCATAGCGTTACCTGGTACACCGTCTCGCTACCCAGAACTATGAAGTGGTCACTTTGGGATTACTTTATGCCTCGAAACGCAACATTCGCTCACCCGTCGCCCGCCTCCACCGCGCATTCGACTCTCCGCGAAAGCGAAGAATTTCCGACGAAGGTACAACTCGATGGCGCTGCGGAGGCACCTAAACAGCCTGTAGCATGGGAGCCGCTCACAACCCACAGTGAAAACAGTAGTAGTCGCAGGGGAACCCCAAAACCTGCTCCGACACAGAGTGAGGTTATTGAGGCCGTCGCGACGTCGAGACCTGTCCGGGCGCCTGTACCCGTACGAGCCAAGAGATATAGCACCACTAATGCCAGCCAAAGAGGAACACCAGCACTGCCTTCCAACCAACCATCCAGCTTCCCTTCGACCACGCCAACTATAACAGGATCGTTCGAACATGGCGCATCCCTGAAGAGGTCCGATAGCGCCCGTGTATTTGACGCCTCCGAGCGAAAAGAGCTATATCGAAAACGCAGAAACGCAGAAGAGGATACCCTGCGCACTGCACTCGCCGAGAAAGAAACCCTGCGTACTACACTCTCCGAGAAAGAGAAGACAATCCAATCGTTAACGCAGCAGCTATACAACGCGCGCGAGGAGGTCGTCGAAGGGCGCAAGAAGAGCACATCCGTGCAACGGGGAGTCCAGAATTTACTCGACGAGAAGAGCAAACTCTTATCACAACTTCAAGGCGCACAGAAAGAGGCGGCAGAGAAGGAGCGGCAAGCGGCAAAGAAAATCGGAGAGCTAGAGACGGCCAACCGGAAAAAAGACGAAGAGCTTCGCATAACGCTAGCTCGTTTGCGCGCCTCGGAGGAAAAGCAACTTAACACAGCCAAACTTCTCGAAGTGCGGACCAACGACCTCAACAGCGTGCAACCTTTTTTGACCACCGCTGACACGTATTCTGGGGCCGAAATCATGGCTATGGTCGAAACTTTGAACGCCGAGATATTCCAAACGGCTGCATATATGGCAGAGTTGGTCGAGGACGAGTCGATGGCGGCAAGTGAATACGAACGAAACAACGTTGATAGGGCTCGCCAGGCGATAGAGACGCAGCTTCGCGGTAGCCTCGGCGATGATCTCTGGAAATATCTCAAGAAGAAGCATATCGATATTCGAACAGAGCCATTGCCCCTACAGCTTGCGTTCCAGGGCGTTTTGTCGATATGGGCAGCGCACAAGGCCAGGACATTTCTGATGGGATATTTGGGAGACAACTTAGGCAAAATATATCAAATGATTAGGGAATCGGGTACGCCCAATCAATTAGATTGTCTTCGATCGTACTGATGTGTTATATTAGAGGCGCAAGCAGTCGCAGGACGATGGAGGGCTTTGACCAACGCAAAACTGAGCGCATTCAAGGACGAGCCGTCACCCGATGTTATTGTAGACTTGTTGATCAGCATGTTGACCTTCTGTGGCTGGTCGACATCGAGTGAGAAATCGAAGAAGGCTCTCCTCTTGATGCAGCAGATGATTTTCAACGTTGGAAAATTGGCGGGTCAAATTAGAACTGCGACGAAGGAGGAAATAACGACCGCCGACTTTGAGGCTTGCGTAGTCCCTCCTGGAAGTACACTCACAGGGGAAATGGAGGACGTCTATTCCGACAGCCCGGGCGGCAACGCGAGCTCTGGCCAAATGGTGAACAAGCGCGTGCTATGCGCCGTTGGTGTAGGACTGCGCAGGACAACGGTCAAACAGACCGAAAGGAGGACGCCAGAATACAAGAGCGAAATCCTTTTGAAGCCCAAAGTCGCATTGGTGTCGGTGCTAGAAAGTACGCGGGACGGTGCAGAATCTATCAAAGGGAAGAATTGAACGTTTGAACGCAGACTCACCAGCAGGCTTGTGCATCTTTGAAAGGATGTTTATGTGTATTGCGTATGACTGTACATTTCGCGAATTGCATTATTTATCCACTTCATAGTTTAGTCACTGGAATACGGCGTCCTGAAGGTATTGTGGAAGTCCTCATCTATCGCCAAGGCAGCCTCTGTAAAATTCCGGTACACAGTCAATAACTACACACCTGTGAGATAGAGGACAATACCAGGGAATATTCTTCCGGCGTGTTCTGTTATTTGAATCGACATGGTGGTCAGAGGTCAAGCAGCAGCATGTAGCCTACATACTCCGCTAAATTTTAAGCAGCGACTTCAAAGTGACTTGAACCTCCCAGACTTGTCCCAAACTTATTCTGACATCCCCTTCTCCCTTTCTTTCGCTTTCTCCTCCGTATACCTGTACTTATACTCTTCTGAATCGAGCTTCACCATATCTCGATAATATGCTTCGTTCAAAGACGCGAATCATTACTACATCGCATGCATTTCGAAAGAAACTAGTGCACACGTCTGTAATTGCGCCCATCGTGAAGATTCCTCCGTCGTCCAAGATATACGCGTTTGGTTCTCCCAGTCAGACTACCAGACCCTTGATTTCCAACCTTCATTGGACGGTACACGAAACAGAAGCATGGGCCGTGATATCAGGTACAGGAGGGGGAGGGAAGGGTGCGATTTTCAAGGCATGCCGTTTCGTTCAATCTAACACTTTGTGTCTAAACTTACGACGCATTATGTGTGATAGTATAGACTTTGCTAGGCCATATGCGACTTAAACCACCGAGCACGGAAATTCAAGGCCAATGGGCAGAGGCAGGCGGCCTGTACCCATTTCTACAATCATCTTCCGTAGACCCATACACGAGGGTATCGTATGTGTCCTTTCGCCAACGTACTGGAGGAGAGTCGGGGGCATTCTTCGATTACACCGCTCGATATGGAGCCATGAGAGAAGAGGAAGATCGCGTCACTGTCAGAGATATGCTCACTGGAACCGCCTCTACGGAACTCTTCGAGACCTTGACGAATCAAATGGGTCTGACTCCTCTCCTTGATCTGCCAATGATCACTTTGAGTAACGGACAGACGCGACGGGCTAGAGTTGTCAAAGCCATTTTGAATAAACCCGACTTGCTTTTACTGGACGAGCCTCTCAGTAAAAAATATCTCCTCCAATCTCTTTCTACGATCAATCTGACAAATGATGATGCAGCTGGCCTTGATCCACCTTCCAGGAAAGCACTCAACGAAACCCTGAAACAGCTTCATCAGACCCAATCACCCCGTATCATTATTGGGCTACGGAAAGGCGAAGAAATTCCTCATTGGATAACCCATGCCCTGGAAATTGAGGACGGAACTGCTACAGCAAGAAAACTACTGCCTTCTGATTTCGTCGCCCATCTCGGTCAAGCCAACAAACAGAACACGGTGCAGAACATCTCCAGATCAGCATCAGCTAACTTGGTCGTTTATATGAAGGATATTAACGTAGCCTATGGCAATCGTAAAGTAGGTTGCCGTTACATGGTACTCATCTTTCTCTGAGCTTATTTCGACAGGTGTTGTCCAACATCAACTGGGAAATCCGACAGGGAGATCGATGGCACCTACAAGGAGCAAACGGTATGTCCCCTCAAGTTCGTTTCCACGATACAAGCACATTAACGATCCTAGGATCTGGAAAAACAACACTGCTGTCTCTCCTTACTGGCGACCACCCACAGTCATACGTGCAATCACACCTTCTCCTACCTGCCCTCACGGACCCTCACCTGTCAGCGACGCTCCGTCACCGCAAAAATACGCCCACCGCACATCTTCGTCGATTGATCGGCGTTGTCTCACCAGAAATGTTTGATGCATTCCCTCGACGACATCCTGGTATGAGCGTCTGGGAAGCCATTACAACAGGCTTTGACGGTGGGTTTGTACCGCGTACCCGAGATGCAAACTCTGATACAAGGAAGAGAGGTGGAATCGGATTCGTGGACGTATCGAATGAGGAATTAGACTTCGATTTCCATTCAGGCGCTACGCAGGATATGACCGTCACAGAGCGCCGTGAGACCTTGCGCAGATGGCGTGTGCAGCGATGCTGGGAGGTCCTCGATTCCTTAGGACCGGTTGCCTGGGCACACCCAAGTTCACCTGAGGATTCAACAAACCCGACACACTCTTTCGCGTCATCTTCGTTCAGCGCGCTCTCTCCAGGAGAACAACGTCTGGTGCTACTCATGCGCGCCCTCGTTGGCCGGCCTCCGCTCGTGCTACTCGATGAAGTATGGAGCGGCATGGATGAGGCTATGATCAGCGCTGCAAGGCGGTACCTGCGTGGTGATGCAGGTGTGGACGAGCGTCAAGCTGTGGTCGTGATTACACATTGGGAGGATGAGGTGCCATGGGTCGGCGATGAAGTGAAGAGGTATAAATTGGGTTCGACATGACTAGAATTTCACTCCAGGTATACCAACTGCCTATAATGCTAAGTTGCTGATTTGGCGAAAAAAGTCTGTTCGGTGTCGATCGCATCAGTGCATTGAACCAAATGTATCGGTCAGAGTATTGAGCTCGATCTCGTTGGTATCTATATTTTCCTGGTGTTATCCCGGCGACGGAAGTCAGCGTCCTCATTCGTACGATCCGAGATGGCTTGCTTACAATTGGGGTAAATCTCAGGGAGCTTCTGCCCAATCGACTTTCCCCTTCAACCTGGATGTCCTCAACTGAAAGGCGTTCCTCGTTCCAGACAGGGGCCGAGGGAGAAAACACGCGGGTTCGGCTGTTCAGAGCGACTAACATCGAAGTTGAGTATGTTTTGCTGAGCACAGTCAAAGAAGTCTGATAATATGTTGGATGATCTGGAAGATCTGAAAGAATGATAGTGACTATGGCTACTACTGCTGTAGTCATAGCTTCTATTTAGTTCTGACCCGCACATAGAAATTGACTAGGGTACACCATGGACACACCTGTAAAAGTACCTGTCTGAACGGACACCCTAATTAGCTTTGAGAGAAGTTTCTGGGTCTCTTTAATGGCACTTGATTTATGCCTTCGCAACTGTTGTTGGAGTCGATAATCTAACTTTGATATTGAGAACATAAAATTCAACACCACGCACTTGATAACTCAAAAAAATGGCAATAAGCACATCGCATGCCGCACTGCAGGACCCCCATACCTGATGAGATTCACAATTGAGGAAATATGAATAAGTAGCCATGATGAGTTGCGTTCAACGCTTACATTGCTGGTAGCTTGGAAAGATGCCTTCTGATTGTCCGTGTAAAGCTGGCTGAACAGATCAGCCTCCTTGCATTGTATCCCGTCGGCAATAGCAGCCCCTAGTTGAACCGATGAAAGCTAGATATATGTCCAAAACGAAAGAATCGAATCTCGCAACCAGGGTATACAACAGCCGACACATACCAGTAAAATGATAGCGGCCAGGATCTTGCTTTTCGTTATGATGAAGAGCCTCCTGGCATAAAAACTTTGGGAAATACTTGCGACTTCAAAGGTGGAAAGAAGAAAATATAAGATAACCCCCCACAAAGAGCGAAAGGGGCGATACTTGCCTATTCCACAAAGCACACTGACAGAGAACCAAGATATATTAACTTGATCTAGCACCAGAGGATTCCTGAACCCAATGGCGAACGTTTTAAAGCTTGTGCAGGTCAGAAGAAAGGTTTGCGTGGTTTCGATGAAAAACAATGTGAACACAATAATTTTTGCTATTGCGCTATCGTTCCGGAACGAGAGGTAGTATAGGTCTATGATACATCAACATATTGCGTTGAAGGACACAAGAAAGCTGAGCTTACAGACTTGCACAGACAATATACCGAGAAAAAACCAATTGAATAACAAAGCGAACAGCTGAGAGACATAGTTTTCAGAGTGACTTCAATGTCGTTGAACGCGTCGAGCAAATTACCAGTGGACCTGCGCTAGGAAATAATGTCACAATTATTCGGACCTCGGTAGAAGGAATTAAACTAGACGCACATTTTTTGGATGCCGGGAAAGTCAGGCATGAGTTTTAGATTCAAGGCCTTGCAAGTGTCGGGTTACAAGAAAGTTGAAGAACAGAGTTCCACAGCTTCGCGAGTTGCCTTTATATAGGATGAAAAGTTCAATCAGACACATTCCACCTGTCAACCATCGGAGGACAAAATTACTCACAAGTCATAACTTTTGCAATTTCAGTATCGCCTTTCTGTCAGAAGTTGGTCAGAAGTACATATCTTTGGAACTTCGGCGTAGCGAGGCCAGTGTTGAGCTTGTACGATGGTAACGATGATCCTCGCTCGCTGAGTAGATGATATCGCTGACAAGCCGGCATTTCAGTTGACAATATTCTTCAGGACCATACATACCGATACTAGAGGATCAGATATACAATTTTTGACGTTGCTTCGTTCTTCAATCCTGGATGAGAGGACGAAATTAGTTCGTAGGTGCTTAGAAGCTTGATTGGACCATCCGTAGGGAGGAGGAGGGTGGGGGGGTCCTGGTCCTGAATCATCGATACAAGATCGGCAAGATGCCGAAGATTTGTGGAAAGGGAGCTAAACTGGAAGATCACCATCATGCTCGTCTACTCCGATAGAGATAGGATCGTCTCTGAAAGATTGGAATCTAATTATGCATCTTCAGTTTGATTTGCAGCCCCATAATTGAACACTATCGAGACCATTGACGTAAACTTGAATACAGAGCCCAATCGTGTCCGAATACACACTGCGCCCGTCTGTGCCCTCCCTTCGATATATAGACACATATAATAAGTATTGCATAACGGTGGATTTAAAATGGCTCACTGACGTGCTAGACTGGCTATAAATCAAAGTGGTCCTGTTTCGCGCCTTCTTTCCACGGAGTATCATCAATGATCTCGTCCATGGCGGGTACCGAGGGAGCGTGTACGCGAACTGGGTGATTCGATTCATCGGTATACTTACCAGGACATGGTCCGCATTAGTGACTGTCGCTGGAGTGATGGAGGTAGATATTGGGGGGGAAAGTATCAATTTTAAAAGGCAGTCAACTGAGAAGGTTCGGAGAAGGTGTGCCTTGTTAGTGCTGGATGTAGGTTTATCATTCCGCGTTCATGATTTCGGTCAAAAACTGAATCAAAGCGGTCAAATGGGAGTAAAAGTTGGCCCAAAAAAGCCGTAACATACCACTCAAGTATGTTGACAGCGATGCAGAGTCGTGCCTTGGTCGTACCTAAAGCCCCCCAGACAACCTCCAGAGTCGACCATCTGCATTATTATCACTAGCTAGTCCGAAGAGTGATCCGGTGATATTTTCATTGTGAAAAGGAGTTTTATCGGAGGAAAACTATGTAATTTGCACGGATGTTGACATTGACGTCGTATGGAAGGGAAAATCTATATAGATCTGACATGATCATAGACGTGGCGTTCCTTTCTGATCACATCGTCGACTACTCTGTATTTCCACGGAGTCGTAGTGGCGAAAGCGTACTGAGGCGAGTCGAAAGCGGTCCGGCTCCCCCAAAAATGCATGGCTAGGTATACTGGGGCTTCATGATTAGAGTCAACGAGGCGATATCTCGAGCTGCGTATCCATGTTGGGGCCTGGCTTAGTAGAGATATGTGCTCTTCATCGTACCATTTGTTGAAATCTTCCTCTCTTCCAGGCATCGGACTCATTGCATTGCACACAAGAACATGCCCGGCATCAATTGTTTTCTCGAGGGCGGAACAAGGAGTTTCAAGAGGTTCATATACACGCCAATTAGCTGTCCCTGTAGTCATCATGTCGAGCTTAGAAGCCAGAGACGGCATTGACTCTTGGCTGATGCTGATTGCGCATATCAGGATATCCTGCTTTGGAGCTGTATAAAGTGAGGACCTAATCTGACTGATATCGTCAGAACTTGAGAGGAAGTTCAGCGAGTCGAGGATGGTTCCTATCACATACCACAAATCAGAAATAAGGAGTGATCTCAGAGAAACGTAAATTTACGACTCCAACTGAAATCCAGTTGAGTAATATTTAGTGCAAGGACCCTATCAACTTTCCTGATAAACATGAAGAGGAGAGGGCACATCTGCTATAAGTGTACAGTCGAGTACAAGGAGTGTTAGTAGTTGAGATTGTTGAGAAAATGGTAAAGACAAAATGTCCAAACGTTCAACCGTTCAATATTTCAATTTCAAAGTCCGTCCGGCTTTGCTGATTTTACGACCGTTTCAAATTTCAATGCAAATGCAGCATCAATGTCAACATCAAAGATGCGATTTTCATAGTTTTTCTCCGGCGAAAGTCCTTTGTAAGATACCAACCCTGGTACTCTTCGGAATAGTGATACTAAAGCAAATGGTCGCTGGAGGTTGTCTGGAGATCTGGAGAGCATTCTGGCCAAGGTACATTGCTATCAACTGTGCGTAAACATGTAGATCGGCAGACTGCCTCTGCAAATCGATACCTTTCCCCCAACTATCACTCCATCGGCAGTCACCATTGCAAATATATCTTCCGTAAAACTGCTACCATTGATAAGTACTGATAAATACAGAAGCAGTGACGGGTCATTGATATTATTGTCGACACAAGTAAGATATTTACTGGCATATTCGTTCAAAAATCAATTATAACAGCTCGATTACAGTATTTCTGGAAATTATCCCCTGGAACTCTCAAGCTCGTGCATCCTGGATAATAACATCAGCAGCCTTCTCCGAGATCATGTAGATCGCAGTCACGATATACAAGCTCGGGATCTTTGGGAACACGCTTGCATCAACAACGCGGAGGCCGTTTACGCCTTTCACCCTGAAGCCAGAGTCCAAGACCGACTTTGTGGTATCGTGAGCTGGCCCGATGGGAACGGTGCAACTTGCGTGGTGACCCCAGGCTTCGTTCCTGATGAACTGCTTGATCTGTGCCTCAGTCTGAACTTCAGGCCCTGGAAGCTCTTCTATGATTTTCCCAGCAAATGGCTGGGCGTCAGCAATCATCTTGCGAACGAGCTGGATACCTTCGTAGCTGGCTTGAAGGTCTTGATCGCCACCGAGAGTGTAACTGTTGAAATTAATCGACGGAACGTCGCGGGGATCATTCGAGTTGAGCGTGACAGTGCCGGCGTTGTTGCGACTGTGCGCTTTGAGGATGATCCATGACCAATGGTGGGTGTCTACAAGTGTACGGTTCGACCAGCCGGGGTAGTACCCCTTGAAAATTGCAGGAAGTCCAGCAGTGACGATATCAGCGGCGGAAGGATCTGCGACACTGCTCGACTGCGTCAAAACAAAGGGGACCGAATTCCCTCCGTAAATACCGCGATTTGTGGTATTGTCGGACCATTGGGAAAAGCAGGGGTCTGTTGTGGTGTTTAGGAATGTGCACCCGTTCCAGATGGTCAAGTTCTGGCTGGTGGAAGTTACGACGCTGACTTCATATCGGTCCTGCATGTTTGTTCCCACCGCTGGGGAATCATGGACGACAGGAATATTATGGGCCTTTAGTTCGGCGCTGGGACCAATACCGGAGAGCTTGAGAATTTGCGGCGTGTTGAATGCACCACCAGAAATAATGACTTCACGTTTGGCAAAGAACGATCCCGTTCCTGTCACGACGCCAGAGGCAGCATTAGGATCGGCGCGGTAGAGATGCCGTCCTGTCTGGTATTCGACACCAATGGCGCGCGGAACGGTGGATTTGTCGAAAATAACGCGTGTGACAAGCGTGTTTAGCTGGATCTGGAGCTTGTGAGTCTTGCTGCTCGCTGTATCAAGTATGAGCTTCCGTTGACTCGACCGTGCCCTTGTCGCGTTAGTCACTGAAAGAGGGAGTTGCCACAAATCAGAGGTGGTATCTCGCTTTGGAGAATCAACGTTGAGATCAAGGGACACGATATGCGCAAGGTTGCTGGGAATAGTCAACTTGGTCCTGAAAAAATCGGTAGCCTTTCCGAGCGCAGTTGCTGCACCTCTGAGTATCCCGAGCACTGTTGGGTCGAAGTAGTATTGGCGTGGATCAGGGACTGTGCTATCCAGCCAGCCGTTGAAACCATGACCTTGACCAGCAGTACCTGGCGAGAGGTACTGATTATCCTCCAATCTGACAAAATATTTCCGCATGTTATCTGCCGACCAAGATTTATCGCCAGTGAGGGTCGCTATGTTGTTCCAGTCACTCTCGGCAGGATAAATCAAAATCAGCGCGTTGTGTTCAGCGCATCCACCTAGAGTGCCCGCTCGGGGATAGAATATTCCTAACGGTTGACTACCAGCCGGGGGGTTGGGGCCAACCCAGAAGCGCCCATCAGGCATCCTGTAGGTGAATTTCGAGTCCTGTTCC
>QFFD01001164.1:0-11223 GCA_003314615.1 Pholiota microspora
AGTAGAGATGATCTCATCCACAAGGAAAACTAATTCCGGACCCGACGTCGATAGATCTTTCGATGAGTCAAGATTCAAGTTTTCACCGCACAGCAACTTATTTCAACATGTGTCGTCTGATCAGAGCACAATTAGCAACGCCGCTGTAACCCTCTTTGCAGCGCCATCTGACAATCTGAATAGGGCAAATTCAGTTCCATTCCAGAACGTGCGGGAGAACACAGAGCAAACACTGAGTCAAACGCGTCCAAACATTGGGAGTGGGGACAGCACGCCTGCATACAACCATTCTTCAAACAAATTCGCTACTGGGCGCCGAGTGCGGAGTGGCTCTGTGTCCTTCCGTTCGGTTGAGTTTAGGTTGCCGCCTATCAGGGAAATTACGACTGCATTTGAACCTCAAGGCCTTCATCAACATGAAAGTGCTTCTACTCTGTGTAGTTCTTTCTCCTCTCTCTCCCTTGCTAGTGGTACCTCTGGAAATACAGCCGAAACAGTCGAAGACAAGATTGCTGCTATATTATCAGATCGCCGGAACAAGCCAGTCAAAGTTCAGCCAGTGAATCATTCAGCCGCCTCGAAGATGGCTTCGCAAACAAAGTTCACAGGCCCGCAGGTGCCACCGTCGACCAACAAGCATGGCAGTCACCCTCGCCAAAGCAGAGTATCATGGCCAGCAAACGAGCAAGAACAACAAGCGAACGACCCACCACTTTTACCTCGGATAAGTAGGGCGTTGTCTCTGCATCTTACACCCAGTCATGATGCCCAACCCTTAGCAGCCAGAAACCAGACAATTCGGAAATCAAACGGCAAGCAAGAACTCTCACATCCACCTCCTGCCTGCAAACGTCTTCAAGTTGGCTATGATGAGTTTCCTTTACATGATTACCAGCGCGATGAGCCAGTGCGGGTGAATCTGCCAGGTGTATCAAAGCTTTTGAAAAGCAACACAGGGCTTCCGCGGTCCAATTCTAGTCCAATTGGTCATTCTTCTACCCACTCTGTATCACATTCCCATACCCCAGCGGCGACTAGGAATTTCGTAAACAGCTCTATCATTACAGCAGATGGCTTGGTCCCTGCAACGTCGTTCTCTAGTCCTGAGGATTGGGTATCCTCTGTGCCATTTCCGCAGGCAACTTCACCGAACCTGTCAGAAGCGACTGAACCTCAAGCGAATACGTCCCATATCGGTCATAGATGCCGTACGGTCCCTCAGGCTGACGGACACCTACAGGATTCTGTCAAAGGATCGCAGTCTATCCATCGACTAAGGATTCATCATTTGGCGCACCACAATTTGTCTAATCAGATTACACCCTCCGATTCGCGATCCTCTGTTGCTACAGGTTCTGGAGCGCAATCCCAGTACCCGTTCTCAGCCCTACGACGTGTGAAGAGCCGAGAGTTTTCCAATATCTCTCACCTCCAAGGCCAGTACCATGAGCGAAAGCATGTCGATAATGCACGGAGCAATTATGCCGGGTCCAGCGAGTTTGCTTTGAATTTTCGTCCTGTCTCCGACGTTGTCCAATGGAGATACAACCAGCCGCCACGCTTTGCAGTTTCAGAGAAATTTGAAAAGAAGGTGGACAGCTCAATCGGTGCGCGTTCGGCCTCCCGTCCACAAGATCTCCAGCAGCGTGACATGCACTCCCACCACGTCCACAACGCCAAGGGAAGCTAGGAATAAACGCGAATAGAATCAAGAAGAAAAGCCATTAAGTTACGCACCCATAATTTCTAATATTACCAGTAATGATACAGTGGATTGGACATTCATAATGAATAGACGCGCATTGCGATACGTTGATACAAGGATGGTCTAGTGATTTACAGACGAGCCAGCGAAGGATAGGAAAAGCACATATCAACTGACATGGATGAGGGTCAGGTACTTCAAAAAAAAATAACAGCGACCGCAGGAGCTTGGAAGAGCAGAAAATCCAGCTGCGTGAATGCCACCGCATCCAGCAAGATGGCGAAGTGGCGGAAGCTCTGAAGGCCATTGCCTATAGCAAAAAAAATCAAAAGAGGGCGGGGTATTTGGGAATCAAACTTGGACATTTTCACTGATGGTTTCGATGAGTCAACTAAGTGTAACATTACTCTGCAGCAGCGACTCACGGAGCTTGTCCTATAATGTTCCCAGCGGGGTTATACAAGCAGACATAAAGCGAAGCTTGTCCCAGAGATCGGTCGAAGATGTCATTGCACTGCGCGACTGCGCAGCCTAGTTGGGTGGTTGATTTCCACACGACTTGGGTGAATAGGAGATAGGAAGGATTGGCTGGGTTATATTGGGCTAAGATGACCGGTGTGTTTCGAATTGAATAATAAAAATCGAGGATAAAGATATTCTAAATCACCTTCATCTCCGATGAAGTTTGCAACTGCAGCATCGATAGAAAAGACACCCGTTCCTGCGACGATATTCTCGCCGTAGAGTTCGTTACTCAGGACGCCACCCGTATGTTTAAACTCGCATTTATCTGCCCAAAGTTCAGCTTTCTGAGCCAGAGGCGGAGACCACTCGAGGGCTGTGGCATTGTGGGCCGCTCGAATAACGTTGTGCGAGTCTAGGAAAGCTGAGATCTGGAGTGGCGAGCCACGGCTGGCGAGCGAGCTGAGCGAAGCCATGGGCGGGGCGAGTAAAGTAGGCGCCGCGGATACGAATGTGGCACACAGCAGGGAAATAGCGAAGAAAAGAGTGCTGGAGAACATATCGAAGGTGCAAAAAGAGTGGCAGCGGCAAGCAAAGCAGGCCTTGGGGATTTAGATACAGGTCACAAACGAAGAGTGTGGTAAAGATTCAGAATGAGTATCACAGTTCAGATAAATTTCTACTTCTGCCTGTGGTTGCTAAGGTAAGGTAAGTTCAGATCGGGCCGCATGCAACACGGACTTGGCCTCCACGTATGTAAGGAATATAACCGGGACTCATCTCACTCATCTTGTGTACGGTCCATGTTGAATCAATGAAAGACCGCTTTATCTGCCTGACTAGGTCTCCCATAATTAGAAACGCGGGGGAGTCACCGATTCATATTAGGTTCATTGAAGGAATTTTCGATCCAGTTCAAAAGCATTTTGAGAATGGAAGGTATGTCGCGTTATATAAAGCATTGGTTCAGTGGTTATCGTCCTAAAATACCCTCCGCAACTGCATATTTTCGAGATGATTGCGTCATGGGTATTGACAGTGTACTTGACAGGAAATCGGCGGACGTGAGATGGGCCTCCCTTTGCATCATGGACGACATCGACAACTGTACGCGTTGCATCATGTTCTGAAAGTCGGAAAGGCTTGATGATCAATGCTGGACCATGACAGAATGGATCACTGTTGCACAGGCCGGATACTATATTCTCTCTTGAATGCTTCGAGATCCTTTTCTTTGGTCTTGTATTGCTCCGTTAGTGTAGCGATAACCTTGAGAATCTGTGGAAGAGCCGTTAATGTGCGGTATTATGAAAGTTTGAACGAGACCGTACCCCATCGCGATTGGTCTTGAGAGCAGGGTTGACCTCTTTGACTGTCCTTTCTACGAGAACACCGCCGACGAGACGAAAGCATTTACGGTCAGGATCTTCTGCTAAAGCTTCATCTAATGTAACGAGAACAAGACTGAAAAATCATTATATTACACTGATATATGAAAAGATTGGAGTATGAGACGCACCTGTGTTCGTCCGCCTCTGATTCGAGTTCTCCAATCTTCCTAGCCAGAGCCTGGAGTTCATTTTGTAATCGGACATAGGTTTGCTGTATCTCTGGCTAATTGGCATCAAGATGTCGAAGGTAATGAAGTGCGCTAGGGTACATACCCTGATCTGAGAGTGTGGGGGCTTTTGCCTTGGCTTTTGCGGCGGCGGAAGACATGATGGAGGCGGGAAAGGGAGGACGGCGCGTCTTAGAGTTTGGAATGGTGTGATTGGCTAGGGAAGGTGTGACAGCGTGACCCTCACCTTTCCGTTGGATTCTGAAACTGACCTCGCACTGCTCCGCCATTGCTGGCACCGTCCACGCTCCTTCCCCCATGTCCTTCTCAAGAACACGCCTGCTCCTCGGCCTCCAGCCGCGCATCGTTTTGTCACCGCGCGCCAACAGTATCCGCTCTGCACTGGTTGCCCACCGTCTCATTTCCACCTCACCTTATTCTCATGCTCAACACGACCATAAACATACATTGGAGCACCTGGAGAGTAGAATCGAAGACCGACACTCTCACAATGCTCACATTCTTCCCGCCGAGGTCGACGCACAGGGAAACGAGCTGAACCCATACAGACACGGACCCAGCGCCCTCGATAAGGCAGTCCATCTGTTCTTCTTCACAGAGATCATCCGAGGTTCGCTGAAAGTATTTATGGCTGGTCAGATGCTTAATACCATACCTCAGGAATGTGGATTGTGCTGGAAAACTTTTTCCGACCACCATATACAATCATGTACCCTTTCGAGAAGGGTCCTCTGTCACCCCGCTTCCGTGGCGAACACGCTTTGCGCAGATATCCCACCGGCGAAGAACGATGCATTGGTCAGTATTTTTAACGTCGCGGACTTACGCTCCACTGACGGTACGTGGAATTAGCTTGCAAACTTTGCGAAGCCATTTGCCCTGCCCAGGCAATTACAATTGAGAGCGAAGCTAGGTTGGACGGGTCGAGGAAGACCACCAAATATGGTATGTGGCGTATAGACTCTTCTCAAGCGTCATCTTAATATCCTCGTTCATTGTCTGTAGACATTGACATGACAAAATGCATCTACTGCGGTTTCTGCCAGGAAGCTTGCCCCGTGGATGCCATTGTCGAGAGTACGTATTTGCATCCGCTATGCTGTGTTAAATCATTAAACAATGCTATTTTACAGCACAAAACCAGGAGTTCTCGGTCGAGAATCGTGAAGAACTGCTCTATAATAAGGAGAAACTCCTCGCAAATGGAGACAGAGCCGAGGCTGAGATTGCAGCCAACTTACACTGTGAGTATCGGCGGCGTTCTCTGTTTCTGCATCCACAGCACGTTAATCTATCAAATTCCCAGCCGACCATGTCTACCGGTAGTGTCCATTCTGCGCGCTCTTGTTCTGCGAGCGGCATAGCCCCGGAGAATATCACTGTTTGCTTATTCTACATAGACGCCTACAGTCAGAAACCGACGCTTTGTCTAACTTAAAGATCTCTACAACGAAGAAAAGATTTTTTTAAACTGTCATTGTTCATCATTCGTACTGACACAATTTCTTGAAACCTGAAGATAAATTCTAGGATTCGACTTGGGAAATGCGTTGACTAACAATTTGACTTGCTCAGGAAATCTTTTGAAGGGACAGTCGGGTTTACCGGAACGGAGTCAGGGACACACACATGTTTAGGTGTGCTTGTTAGAGAAGTCGTTGCAGATCAGGAAAACACAATCACAAAGTTTGACACAGACTCCATCAAGCATACGGCGATTGACTCCGCGCTTTCCTTCAAACATTGACCTCATGCTAACGAAGTCCTTAGCACATAAGGATATCAGCCTGCACCGCCATAACAAGAATACAGCTCGTCAATACTATCAACTTCTAAAATAGGGGCAACTCCCCGTTCACTGAGAAACGTGTTTATGGCCGCCTCTGCTCACAGCCCGGATTAACTGGCCGCAATGGAGGCCACACACACCAACACAACAATGCTATCGGTTCATTAACATACTGCGTCATTGTTACGAGTATCGATATAGGTGAATATTTTTTTCTCACCATCTGAAGTTTCGTGACTCAGTTGTCCAATTATAACAGACCCCGAGCCAAGGACGCCTCTCTTGGTCAGAGAAACCCTCGATGTATGCCTGCTTCGAGAAACGAGAATGACACACCCGGGAATATGATGTTCTGTGCCGCGGAGACTACCCGCATGATAACGCCGTCATTATCCTGCGACGTTGCCCGCCCAACGATCGGTTTCGGCGCGGATACTCGTGTCGTGGTGGCGGGGCCACGAAAGTGTATGCATGACGCCGCTTGACAGAGATTTCCGCTGCGAGCGTGCTTGACGCTGCGTGTGGGTGTGTAGGTGCTCTGAATTATCACCGTGTGATAATGCCTGATTTTTGCTGGGATAGCCTTCCATTTAGTGCATCTTGGCCTCCTGGTCGGTATCGAAATACGGTGTGATCAGCCTAGGATAACGATGCTCCTCAGGATCCTGTCAGCCACGATCTTACGTTGTTGGGCCCACCTTCCTTTCCATTCTGGAAAGGACTTTATCAAACGTTGAATATGGATCTGCTTTCCCGTTTCTGTCTTGATATCGGTGTAATGGGCATCAGTCAGAGTGCTGCGCAAAACAAGTGAGATCATTTCTTTGCATCTAGCACTGGTACAAAACCAAACCAACCGTGCTTAACGAACCCCTTGGCTCACTTCGTTCTGCAGGATCTCAACTACCCGGATTCTGCGTAGTTCTTCTCGATCACCCTCGTCATGCACCGCCCCGAATGTACAGCAGGAAGACGCTTTACAGAAGAAGGACGGTCAGCATATTCCGAGGCGCCGCCAGCAACTTAGACGTCGTTCTACAGTGCCCCCTAAAAAGGAACGAGCTCTATCTTCAGATCCAATTCACTGCGCAAAGCGGCAGGTGCCGCGTTCTGGACACAAAATTGGGACCAGGCCAAATGCTTTGACACGGAGAGCACCACCTGCGCCCGAGGGCAACAGGACGTACCACAGAAATCCGCCGACGAGTCTGCACGCGTGTATTAACGGGTACATGGACGATGTAGAAAATTTGCCCGTTACAGCTCATGTGCTACTCTCATTGGCACGACAGTCTGTACGGATGCAAACAGACGCGGCGGGGCGCAGACCATTCGTCATGGACGTGATTCTTGATCTCAAGGATCGCGCTCGCGGTGCGGTGTCCGAGACGCACATGGAGGCATATACTCCAGCTAGGCCGTGCAATCGCGGAAATTGTGGTGGGGATGACCTGCTTGTGCAGTACGCCTTTGCTTCCAGTCTTGATGTCTCGTCCCATCAGCTGCAGGGATATTATGATTTCGGCGACCAGACGAGCTTGCCGCGGTACTGGGCCGACCAGGCTGCGCGCTTGGCCGATATGAAGGACGTCGATGATATGGCCGGAACCTATCTGAAGGTCACAAGCTTTCCCGAATCCATCGAGCGTTCAACGGTTTGGTGAAATTGCTGTTCCTGTGGTTTCTCGATTGCGAGTAGCGGCGGTGGAGAGTGTTTGTGGATTGATAAGTAATGTGATGTTATTTCCGTATGTGGCGGCCGCGTCCCTCGCCTCGCAGCAGACGGGCTTCGAGTGAAGGGGGGACGAACGTGACTTCTCTTTCGCCTTCGTATAAGTCATCCTTTGCAGGCTGATGGGGTCCAGTGGGCGGGAGGTATCTGCCTCACCCGTTAGGCCCGAGCTGCGATAATTATTAATGAAGCAACGATGATATCATCTCCTTTCTTACGTATTGCTGGCTGCCGCAATTTCATCTGCTCAGAGCATGGCTTGCGCGCAGCGGACGGGAAATTAAAACATGTGCGACGAAAGGCCTCCGGCGGCGTGCATGCAGCCCTGGTGGGCATATAATCAGGACGACGACGACCGTGCTGATGATGTCACCCCCCGTATGCAGCGGCAGTAGCTGGTGTATACGCAGATAATTGCGCGCCGAGCATATTGAGGCGTTGGGCATATGATCCAATGTCGGGGTGGGGCACGGTTAAAAACGTCCGAGCGGGCGCCAAACATATGCCACCCACTTTACTTTAACAGCGTCCCTTACACATCACCTATCTGATCATGGGTGAATGGGGCATACTGACGCCACTAGAATGCTTCCTTCACACCCTTATTAATTGAATTCCAGCGAGTACTAATCCATCCTACATACGTACCTCTTCCTACAAGATAGTGCTCTCGGTATACTCGGGGCTTACTTATAGCTGTGATACCGCAGAAAAGATGCCAAAGAAGTATTGTATTACTGTATTACTTGGGAAATCATGTTCCGCCCAAGTTACGAGGGTTTCCAGCGACTGAAATTGGATGCGACGGCCCCACACAGCACGCTAGATGCAGCGCAACTAAGGGAATCCGGAATCGAATACTTAAGTACATCCTATCGAGAAGGCTGAATACAGTAGAATAAATTCGAATCGGCCTCTGGCCCCAGGGCGGGGGGATTCAGGTCATATGTATGCGCCAAGCTGTCGTTATAAACTTTATAAAGAATGGGACTTATATTCCGCTCAGCGATGATCGAAGCAATTATAGTGGTAAAGCTGGGTTGTAGTTGTATCATACTATATACGTACGTAAGGCGACTTCATCCGAAGCAAAGAATAGCCCCCGTGTTAAGGCTTCAGACTTGGGCGTATATACAATGTCACAGCAGATGGCAGTCTAAGACGCTTGAACTCAGTCAGACAGATGGAATCATGTCGGGGAGATCTGCCACCCCCCGGCGCCGCCGTCAATCGTACATGCTACTCTCAGCCCCTCGCAGTGCTTCTATCTCTTAGACTACCTCTATCTCTATCTCTATCTTAGGTGCCTCCAGCGAAGACGAAGGCCTACCCCTTCGAATTCGAATTGGAGTTCTAATTCCATCCCAAACTCTATGCCTGTGATAGGTAACATAATGTGGTAATGTTACGGTCCAGCCGCATCTGATCTCCCCGCTACTTATCTGCGTGCTATCTGCCACCCCCCAGTGGGTGGGGTCGGTCGGTGGCACGTACATAAGTATTATAATAAGGACAGAACCAGGGCTCGGACGCCCCGAATCTATTCTTGGGCCGTGCCAGTGGGGACGCCGACTTATATTAAAATGAATGGGGGACAGGCAGGCTCTCTCCGACCCGGGGATCGTGATCGTGGATGGATCTGGCGTGGGTGGTAGGTGCCAGGCCCTCGACGGAGAAATGGTAACGGAAGACGAACGCGCTGGAAGTCTCCTCACGGTCCCCGAGGTGCGCTGGCTGGTCCCTGGTGGGGTGGGGTCATGCGCTCGCCCGCTCGCGTCCCATGATTGTGACAGTGCGAGTTTGGGTTGGATGTGAAGGTATACATGCTTACTTGAGCTATTTATGGAGCGAGGCGATATTGCTTTGCTTGGACGCCAATACTTATCGTGCTGGGCACAAGCTAGGTAGCCAGAGCTAGAGTGGTAAACGCGCACGCCTTGCATTATATTAGTCTATCTAAATACATATTGTCCAAATATCATAGCACCTCCTCGTCAAAACACTAACCACTAAAACTAAAACTAAACAAGCAGTTAATATACTCGAACACATGCACATCCCAAATTCCAAGTCCATGTCAATGTCGATATCAACTGTATCGTGAGCGATGCGTAAAATGTATATTGTTCATAATCGAGGCTTCCGCAACTCCCAAGGTAAGGTAAGGTAAGGCCAGGCAAGGGATTGCCGGGTAAGGAAGGTATGTAAGGTGTGTAAGGTAAGGCAAGGTAGGGTAAGTTAATCTTCCTATAATCCTACCTACGACGTCGCTGGATACATCATTATGGACATATGCATCGACGGTCCCACCACACCGCACCGCACCGCACCACTACAGCAGCGAAGCGAAGCAAGGCAAGGCAAAGCAACGCAACGCGACTCCAAGAAAGCAATTAAAAATGAGGATTGAGTTGGGGTACACGACGGCGCGGAGTCGAAGTTCCGCGGGTTCGGGGGGGTTGAAAGTGGTTTGCACAAGAAAGGGTAGGGCGGGGCGGGATGAGGTGTGTTGAGTGTTGAGAGGGCGGGGGGCCAATCGTCGCACCCGGAGGGGCGGAGAGGCCGAAGGGAGGGTATTGCGGAAGGGAGGGGTGTCATCGCCAACAAACGCGTTAACGACAACAAAGCAAACGCACGTCCGAACCCACAGGCGGCGCCATGCATCGGCGCCCAGAGGTCCAGGGGGTCCAACGCGCGCGGGGATACCTGTTACCGAGGTGTATACCGGTAATAAGGAGGAGTCGTCATGTCACTGTCAGACATTCAAGTCGTTCGAGATAATCGGTGGAAGAAATCAAAACAGAGAAGAGAAGATAATGCAGAACAAAGAAAGAGGAACAGAGAGGAGGAGAAAGAGGCGCAGTCTAGAAATACAGCATAGGTATATGGCGGTATACACGAGTGTCCGAATCGTGCAAGACTACATAAATCGAGGGGGAGGTATAATAAGGTAAGATATGTGGGTTATGATGGGGGCAGATGGTGGTTTGGGCGTGGGACTTGGAAGGGAAGGGGAAGGGGGATTTGAAATGGGAAATTGGAGACACATGGGGGCATGACAGGTCGTTAAGAGGAAGCGAGGACACAGGTAGATAGAGCAGCAGAAGAGACAAAAGCGACGAAGAGAAAGGCAGAGAAAGGGAAGAAAGAAATCGTGGCGAAGGAAAGGTCGTGACAAATAGTAAATCCAACCAGCGGAAAACTCTACGAGGAGGCCGACTGCGTGTGCACACGGAGAGGGTGGCGCTCGCCGTCGTCCGTCATAAATCCCTCGCTCTCGCTCTCCGACTCCATCTTGACGAGCGGAAAATGCGGGCTGCCAGGCAATATGCTGAAGTTGATGCTCGATCCGAAACCCGTCGTGCCCTCCTCATACAGCCTCCGCGCCGCCTCGTACTCCATCTTCTCCTGCTCCGCCTGCGCCAAAAACGGCTGCCGTTCCGCGTCGGTCATGGCGCGCCACCGCGCGGCGGCGAGCACGCTCTGCTTCGTCGTCTCGGTCTCGTCGCCGAAGATCTCGTGCACGAGGCGCGGGTTCGCGCGGATGCGCTGGAGGAACATGAAGTACGCGCTCAGCGGCTTCTTGGGAGCGTTCGGGTCCTTGATGTTGCTGCGGCGCGACTTGCCGGCTTTGCGCTGGGCGGCGCGGAAGAGGTTCTCGCGCTTGATGTCTTCGGGGGTGAGGGTGCGCATGTAGGCTTCGTGTTCCTTCTCGCGGGCCTCTTTCATTGCTTGCGAGCGGCGCTTGTAGGGCTAGGGTGGGTGAGATATGGGGGGGTGACGTCACTGATTAGGAAGGGACTGACCTCTTTCTCACTGGGACTGAGGCACGCATACTCCTGCCCGGCCTCCTTGGCGGCCTGGGCGACGTTGAGCTTGCGCGTGCCCGACGCCTGCTGCTTCTGGATCCAGTCGGTGAAGTAGAGTTGCCAGGCCGAGGGTGCGAGTTTCGGGGG
>QFFD01001175.1:0-11587 GCA_003314615.1 Pholiota microspora
TCTGTACCGATGCTCTGCGGAATCGGTGAGTCTGTTTACAACACTCTACGTGCTGGACTGATTATAAACGGACACAGTGGCTCTTATTTCGCAATGCTTCTACGCATACAGACTGCTGGTGATAACACAAAGCAAGATACTCACAGGGATTATAGTTCTTGTGCGTCTACCTTCACAACGCCGGCTGCCATGAGCTCGGGAACTGACTCTCTTGCGCACAGCTTTCTTTCGTTCAACTAGGGGGAGCCATTGCTCTCGGGGTGCAGAATAAGGACGCTGGCCTATTCAGCCGACTTTTCAGTAGCAATTCGAAAGGCTCCTTCCAGACCACGACGGTAAGACCCAACTTGTAATGCTACACATCGTTTGCCTAATTTGAAGTTTGATTAGGTATGGGAATCTTGCAGCGCCTCTTGCGACGTACTCATCGCTGCTTTCATGAGTTATCATGTACGAGGCCTGACACCTTTCGTTATTGAACACGATTAGCCTAACTTGTCCTGTAGTTGCGAAAGCAGGACACAGCCATCAAACAGACACGGGACCTTGTGTCAAGGATCATCAGATTGTCTATCCAAACCGGCACTTTCACAGGTGCGCCCTCTGCTTAAGCCGAATTGCAGCACATATTTACGTCCCATGATCACAGCGACTGTTGCCCTCGCTGTCCTCGTCCTTGTATATCTCCCCGGACATCCGACATATTACCAGGCCTGCGTCGCTGTCCTTGGCAAGGCCTACTCTAACTCGATGTTGGTGTCGCTGAACAGCAGAATTCGCGTGTACTCAGCTTCGGCGCCCACTTGGAACGAAGATACTTCTAAAGTATCTGCGAATAGGCGGTACGGTGTGAGCTCCCTTCACTTTACGAATCCGCCGATGTTTTCTCGGGTAAGCGTATAGTTTTGACAGTAGACGTTTATCGAGAGACTCACCGCGTATTTATAGGAGAGCAAGAACGTGAACGGCGTTACTACTGAAGAGGTTGGGCTCGACACACAAGTTCACACCAACACCAACATGTTTATATACTGACTCTTGGAATTGTATTAACGATGTAAGAATAGGTCGTAATGTATTCAAATGGAACAAACCGTTCCTTGGTCTCAGTGGCGGGATCAGCGACTGCGATCTTTTGAAATGCTCAATGCGGCAATACAGACGTCGATCAAGCCTGTTTTAAGGTCCGTGGGTTCAGCAGGAACGGACAATTGTAGATGACGTTCGACGTTTGAACGGCTCGATGATCACCTTTCCCTCGGGAGCGATCGCACTGTTTCTTTTTATGCTCGTCGTCCAAAAATCAGTCGCGTATACTCCTCCACTTTTCGAAAACCTCGACACCAACTCGACATGGCTCTATTCAGCGCTTGGCAGAATCACAACGACATCTGACAGGCACCTACCTAATCATGACGAGTTCGATAAAGATTATTCTCTATCTTGCGAATCTGCATCATGTTAAATGCGTCTCTGACTACAATCAGAACATCTCTTCAACAACATCTACTCTCAAAATAAATTGATCTCTCCCCAAGCACGAATATTACTACACCAGGTGTCTAAATACTTCGCGATGAGTGAACAGCAATTTTGTTGTGCCTATATAAACAGCGACGTAATCTCTATGCAGGCAATAACACGCCCCCGACGTACGCTCAACCAGATTCACCATGCCTGATATTCCAGAAATTCAGAAGATGTGAGTACTATTCAACTCAGGCTGTCAATACTACTTGAATATTATATGTATTAGTGCAGGACCGCCGGTAATTGGCTGCACTCGCCACCATTCTCAGAGGGATCTATGCTCATCCCCCCTCCCAATAGCTACTTGCCATTATATTCAGCTATGGATTACTGGGTATCCTGACGGTGCAAGTTTGTGAGTACATGACTTCACTCTGTCATTATACTGCCATAAACATACTGATTTGACCATAGATTTATACCACGTCTCTTTCCCCAAAGATCGTACTATATTCAAGATTATGGTTTTCACGGTCTACTTCTTGGAGGCTTTGCAGACATGTCTTCTCACGGAGGCAGGTTTTCTGACGTTAGCGGTCAATTTCGCAGATCCATTGGCTTTGGATCACATCGGCATCGATTGGTTCTCTGTCTCCGTGCTCTGTGGCATAGGTAAATTTGAACTCGTTGTCTTCGTGTTCTGTAGTCTCTTATCATGACCATTTTGATTCTTAGTAGCAAGCATTTCTCAAAGTTTCTATGCGTATAGGCTCTTTATGATAACACAGAGCAAGGTGCTTACCGGGATTATAATACTGGTGCATGCTATCTATCTTTCTAAATATCCAGGAACTAATTCTCTGGATATCAGCTCTCGTTCACGCAGTTGGGTGGCGCTCTTGCTGATGCCGCAGAGCTCAAAAAATCCGTTCTTTTCACTCGATTTTTCAGCAATACTTCGACAGATTCATTTATAGCTACTACCGTAAGGCTGAACCGTAAGCTTGATCCAAGGCCTAATCTCATTGTTTCGCAGATATGGGGAACTTCCAGTGCGGCTTGTGATGTGCTTATTGCGATCTTCATGAGTTCTCATGTACGCAAAGATTTTTGTGATGTCTCAAGTCCATTTTTCACTCATGCTTCCGTCGTGTGAAGCTTCGGCGCTATGAAACGGACATGAAACAGACGCAAGATATTCTATCTAGAATTATCAGACTGTCAATTCAGACTGGCATCTTCACAGGTGGGGGTTTTTTTTTTTTGCTCGAGTCAAATTCTGATTGATTTGAATGTTGCCCTGATAACTGCAGCAACAATGGCCATATTTTGCACAGCTCTTATATACCTTCCAGGTCATCCAACATATTATCAGGCGGCCATAACGGTCGTCAGCAAAGCCTACTCTATGTCAATGCTGGTGGTGTTGAATAGCCGCGTCCGCGTCTTTTCACCTCCAATACTTGTTTGGAATGAGGAACAGATCCAAGATAACACAGTGGGATCCTCCCTAGATGAAATGACACCAAGTAGAAGCTCTCTTCGATTTACCAAACCGTTTGTACCTCGACAGGTGAGTCAGGTCAAGAGTTCTACGTTATGGACGGCGAAGTTGACTTGTGCGACTTAGATGATGATGAATATCAACGCTAACGAGATAGAACTCGACACTATGAGTTATGGCTCATTCTAGTCTATTTATTTACTAGCTACGAGAGGGACTACGTATAGTATGTATCATACCAGATGCTTTTGTACAATTACTCAGATGAATCAACGCGTATGTGGAATTAGATTGTAGATTAGGCTGGAACTAAACTTAGAGAATGAATGAATAGTTTCAGGTGTTTGTTTTGACATTCCGCCGTGCAATTCTGAGATGACACGGACCTGCTTTCGAATGATAAAATTGCGTCTCTGTAACATAAGCGCCCAGCGCTAAAAATATGAATTTCTCTAGTCTATTTATAGGACCAGCTGACCAATACAAATATCCCACACGTTTCGGTCGTAAGTTTTTTTGGCCTTGTCCAGTTCCCTAAATCTGCTTTCTCCTCTAGAACCTCCAGCGCATACTACTGTCCGTTTCCGATGAAACTCGAACGTGTAACATTTAATAGGGAAAAATCCCTGAAGAAGTTATCGGTTGGAGGCCTTGCGTAGGCAATGCGTTGGCCTGATTTTTGCCTGATCCAGACTAGGAGAAGAACCAGAAAAGAACAAAAAAGAACCATAAGTTTTTGATAAGTAAAATAGTAATCAGACGTCGTATGTTGATACACTTCTTCCAAGAAGTCGGGCTCGGCGGACGACTATACTTATGACATAGATGATAGGACAGCCCTTCACCTTAATCGAAAGAAAACATGCGAGTTTTGTTGATCTCGAAGCGCGACCGGAACAGTCATGGAGCGGATCTACCGTCAAAATGATTTTCTGCTTGCTTTGTACTACTACTACTCAGGTCCGTCACGGTACTTCGGTGAATCTGCTCTGTCTATTATAGCTAGCAAGCTTTCTCACCTTCAATCGCCCACACCATAGGAGAGCAGTCATAGTGATGCGCAATATTCTAGGATTTCAAGAAATGTGAGTTCCACGTAATAATTTTAGGACGTCGTCTGAACAATATATTCAGCTCAGCACCTCTAGTAGTGCTATCAAACGTGTGGAGAGCGGTGAAACTCAATGCTCTTGCTTCTAGTTTTTTATCATTGTGTTCAATACATTGATAGTCAAGTCTGTCGGTCCAGGAAATTTTCTATTCACGTTGCGTCCTGTGCTCAAGTTTACTTCTAGCTCATATTTACGTTCCACGATCACAGCGAATGTGACCCTTACTGTCCTCGTCCTTGTTTGTCTTCCCGGAAACCCAATATATCACCAGGCCTGCGTCGCTGTCCTTGGCAAGGCCAACTGTAAATCAATGTTGGTGTCGTTGAATAGTAAGTTTCGTGTCTACTCATCCCAGATACCCACTTGGAAGGGGGATGCTTCTCAAGTATTTGCCAACGGACGGGAGTTAGCTCCCTTCACTTCACGAATCCGTCGATTTTTTGTCGGGTGAGCGTGCAGTTTCGACGTTAGACGTTTATCGGGAAACTCACCGCGTGTTTATAGGAGAGCAGGAATGTAAACGACATCACCACGGAAGAGGTTGAACTCGATACTCACACCAACACGTTTATATACTGATTCTTATGATCAAATTGACGATGTCTGAATAGGTTGTATATCTATTCCAATGGCTCGAAATCTGTCTCTCTCTCTCGAGCCAGAATCATAATGAACGACTGCGATCTTTTCTTGAAAGCTGAACTGCTCAATTCGGAAATATAGACCTCGACTTCGGGCGTTTGAGCCTGTCAAGCTCCGTGGGTTTATTAGGAACGGACAATTGTGGCAACCGGATGACGTTCAAGGTTCAAATGAACCAGTGATCACCTTTCCCCCCGGATCGATCACCTTGCTATGCCCGTCATTCAAACTTCGACTTCCGCGCTCAGCCGCGTATACTCCTCCACTTTTCCACCTCGACGCGGTTCTATTCAGCGTTTGGCAAAAACATCAACGATCGATTACAGGACGCTATTCATGACGAGGGCTGATATAGACTATTCTCTATCATCCGAATCAGCACCATGATGAATGCGCCTCTGATGATATTGACTACAATCAGTGCACCTCTCCGAACAGTTTCTATTCTCTGAGTAGCCTGATCTCTCCACCAAGCGCGGATACTTCTACACTAGGTGGTTTAATATCTGGTAATGATTGTATAGCAATCTTGGCCATCTATATAAACGGCGGCGTACTCTTCATGCAGGCAAATATACGTCCCCGACGTACGGTCAACAAAATTTACCATGCCCGATATTTCAGAAATTCAAACGATGTGAGTACTCTTCAACTCATTCGGTCGACATTACTTGAACACTGTTTGCGTTAGTGCAGGACCACCGGTAATTGACTGGATTTCCCATATTCTATATAAGAATTCTACGCTCATTCTGGTTCTCAACAGCTACTGGCTATCATATTCAGCTATGGGCTGCTGGGTATCCTGACGGTGCAGGTTTGTGAGTGCATAACTTTTCTCTGTCGTCATATCGCAAACATTTTGATGTGATCATAGATGTGTACTACGTCTCTTTCCCCAAAGATCGCACTATATTGAAGATTATGGTTTATACGGTCTTCTGCCTGGAGGCCTTGCAGACATGTCTTATCACGAAGGCAGGCTTTTTGGCGTTAGCGGTTAATTTCGCGAATCCTTTGGCTTTGGATCATATTGGCATCAATTGGTTCTCTATTTCTGTGCTCTGTGGAATAGGTAGGTGTAACCGCATTATCTTCACGTTCTCTGGTGTCTTATCGTGATTACTTGATGATTACCTCGACTCTTAGTGGGAAGCATCTCGCAAGGATTCTATGCGTACAGGCTCTTTATAATGACACAAAGCAAGGTGCTTACTGGGATTATAATGCTTGTAAGTGCTGCCGATAGAATCCATTGATTGACATTGATTCTCTGGGTATCAGCTCTCGTTTACCCAGTTGGGAGGCGCTCTTGCTGATGCAGTACAGCTCAAAGAGTCTGTTCTCTTCACTCGGTTCTTCAGCAATACTGCGACAAGTTCATTTATAGCTACTACCGTAAGGCTGTACCGAAACCCGCAAGCTTTATCCAAGGCCTAATAATCTTATCCCGCAGGTGTGGGGATCTTGCAGTGCGGCGTGTGATGTGCTCATTGCGATTTTCATGAGTTCTCATGTACGCAAAGATCTTACATTGTCTTCGAGTCCACTTACCGCTCAAGCTTTCGCATTCAGCTTCGGCGCTATAAAACGCACATCAAACAGACGCAAGATATTCTATCGAGAGTCATTAGACTATCAATTCAAACTGGCATCTTTACAGGTGAGACTATCAAACATTTTTTTCTCGAGTTAAAATCTGATTGATTTGATTACTGCACTGCAGCAACAGTGGCCATAATCTGCACAGCTCTTATATATCTCCCAGGACATCCGACATACTATCAGGCAGCCATAACGGTACTCAGCAAGGCATACTCTAATTCAATGCTAGTAGTATTGAATAGCCGCATTCGCGTCTTTTCACCATCGATACTCGTTTGGAATGAGCAACAGATCCAAGATAATCCAGCAGGGTCTTCCCTGGATGTAATAACACCAAGTAGAAGCTCTCTTCGATTTATAAAACCTCGACAGGTGAGTGAGGTTAAAACAGATACTATTTTATCTACGATGAAGTTGACTTGCCTACTAACTTAGGAAGTAATCAATATCGACGCTAACGAGATTGAACTTAAAACCATGACTCACTCCAGCCGTTCTATCTACTAGCTATGAGACGTACTGTGTATATCAAACCAGACGCTGTGTACACTGACTCGCTAGAAAAATGAACGCGTATCACAAGTGTACTATCAATACATATAGAATAGGCTAGAACTAAGGTTCAATGAACAATTAATTTCAGTTTTCAACAGTTCGTATTTATGTTACATGCAGTAACGCGGACCTGCTTTCCGACAATAAAAATGCTCGGTTGCAGCAAAAGCGCTCGGCGCTAAAAATATAAACACCTCTCGGCTGACCAATACAAGTATCCCAAAGTATCTCACACCTTTGCTTGATCTTAGCTTTATCGTTTATGACCTTTTGTAGCTCTATAACCTTGCTTTCTCCTCCAAAGCCTCCAGCGTATAGCACCGTCCCTTTACAACTTGAACATTGATTAGGGACAAATCCCTGAAAAGGTTATCAGCTGGAGGCCTTGCGTAGTCAATGCGTTGGACTGATTTTTGCCTGATCCAGACTAGGAGAAGAACCAGAAAAGAACAAAAAAGAACCATAAGTTTTTGATAAGTAAAATAGTAATCAGACGTCGTATGTTGATACACTTCTTCCAGGAAGTCGGGCTTTGCGGACGACTATGCTTATGCCATAGGACAGCCTTCCTTCACCTTAATCGAAAAAAAACCTACAAGTTTTGTTGATCTCAGAAGCACGGATCTACCGTCAAAATGACTGCTGCTTACTTTTTACCACTACTTGGGTCCCTCACGATACTCTGGCGAACCTACGCCATCTGCTATTACTCCTATTCTCAAACATAGATTGCTATGTATATTAAATATCCACACCATAGATACCATGTGCCCTTCGAACAATCGACTTGACGCCCGTGGCAATGCACGAGGACTTCCCCCATTCACCGCTCCTTCTTTGGCAAAAAAATGGGACTGTCGTCTCTTCTATAAGGATGCTGGTGACATTGAGCAAGCCTTCTCACCTGTACTCGCCCACAACCGTCGTACGAGAGCAGTCTCGCTTTGAACTTGGCGATGCCCGATATTCCAGGAATTCAAGAAATGTGAGTCCAGCGTAATAATTCAAATTAAAGGACGTCGTCTGAACACTATTCAGCTCAGCGCCTCTGGTAATGCTATCAAACGTATGGGGACCGCATGAACTCATTGCGGTTGCTTTAGTTTTTTATCCTTGTGTTCAACTGGTTATTTCTCGGTATATTGATAGTGCAAATCTGTAAGTCTAGTAGGAACTTCTCTATTCGCCAAAGCATAACTAATTTCCCTAGACGTTTATTATCTTTCGTTCCCGAAGGATCGCATGTTATTGCAATTGACCGTCTTCGTGATCTTCTTCGTGGAGTCTATACAAACATTCCTCATCACTCGCACAGAGTTCCGAATGTTTGCTATAGGGTTTGCGTATAGAGAAGCTTTAGATCAGGTCGATATTTTTTGGTTCTCTGTGCCATTTCTTTGTGGAATAGGTGAATGCAATTTCTTACTCATCCTGCTCTCAACTCGTACTGACTATTCACAGTTGCGCTTATTTCACAGTGCTTTTATGCGCAGAGGCTCTTTGCGATGACTCAAAGCAAAGCGCTCCTCGGTATCATAGTCATCGTGGGTCTCTGAACTATTCTCGATGTCACGAAATAAAACCCCTCGCTTTAGCTTTCACTAGTTCAGTTAGGAGGAGCTATAGGCCTCGGGATAGAGAACAAGGCTTTCATGCTTTTCAGTCGACTCTTCACCAGCAAATCACAAGTCACCTTTATAAGTATCACGGTAAGAATTAGCCTCCCTTTAGAATATACTTCTCGTTCTCATTATGACCTGCTCACAATTCAAAAGGCTTGGACGGTAGGCAGTGCTGGTTGTGATATACTTATAGCGGGATTTATGACCTATCATGTACGGCGATGAATCGTACCCTTCAAGCCAATTCTTATTCGTGTATGTAGTTGCGGAAAAGAAATCCAGGAACTCAACGGACTCGGGAGCTCGTTTCCAGGATCATCAGGTTGACCATACAGACAGGAACATTTACAGGCATGTTTTTTTCCCTCACCGTGGAGTTGGCGTAGGGGGCTTCAAGCTAATGCCTCGCAGCTACCATTGCGATTACAGGTCTTGTCCTTGTGAACCTTCCTGAACACCCAACGTATTACCAGACCCTGGGCGCTATACTGGGCAAGGCATATGCTAATTCAATGTTAGTGTCTTTGAACAGCCGAATGCGAGTCCACTCATCTCCTACGCCGACCTGGAGTGAAGATGTTTCTGGCTTATTTGGGGGACTAAGCGCTCTCAAATTCACTCCACCGCTTTCTATTCAGGTGTGTGTTCGCTTTTGATATTTGGTCAACGTTAACTTTCAATGTACACTAAAGGAGAGCAAGAACGTACATAGTGCAAGCTCTGAAAAGGCCGAGACTGTTGACTTGGATTCCTGCTGATGAATAGCTATCATCTGTAGCCTGTAACAAATAGGTAAAAATAATATGTAATATTTAACTCTGTACAATGTCCAAAAGATTACAGACTGGCTGTTGAAGGTCCCGGGTCGCCTGCTCTGCGCGTGACAGGATCCATGTTCTGAGGCTGACGTATTGCCTATGCGAGAAAATGTGCATTCCGTATCCCATACATAGCCCTTTATCATACCGGATTCGTCTCTGGAGTGAGATTCAATGGTGGAAAGCAAGAGCGATTCCAAAGCGCGTCGCGCGCTTACTCTCACGCGTGAGTGATTAGTCATCCAACTTCCAGAAAAAGGTTATCGTGCATACGCGTTTTGTTTCTGATCTTCATCTCAAAACTATGTCCTTGAAAGTTCCCAAATCCAACAATCTTCAGCTTTTCAAGGATGGCTATAAGGTCAGTTACATTGGTAATAACCCTTTCTGTTACTTATGTGCGCGATTAGTACCTCCAAGGCTTGGATGAGGCCGTCCTAAGGAACATCCAAGCAGTGAATGAGCTTTCTGATCTCGTTAGAACGAGTTTTGGACCCAATGGCGCGTCAATCTGTCATATATTTTACGATATACCCTTATATATATTACAGGCCGCAACAAGCTGCTCATCAACCATCTTGGCCGTCTATTTGTGACATCAGATGCAGCGACGATCATACGAGAGGTCGAGGTTGTGCATCCTGCAGCTAAACTGCTTGTAATGGCGTCGCAGGCACAGGAGGCAGAGGTATGCATGATAACTTCTCAGATATGACTGACTGCTAATACTTCGTTAGATGGGCGACGCCACGAATATGGTCATTATTCTCGCTGGAGAACTCCTCAAAAAGGCTGAGAACCTACTCATCATGGGTCTGCACCCAAGTGAAGTCATTAAGGGATACGAACTTGCCTCAGCAAAAGCCCAAGCTGAATTAGAAAGTACGTCATATGTACTTCACGATGGCGCTATAATTCACCTGTCGCAGAACTCTCCGCGTTCAGTCTTCCTTCACCACTAACACACGACTCCCTCAAGGCAGCACTCAAACCTGCCATCGCATCCAAGCAATACGGATATGAAGATCAACTTGCTACTCTCGTTGCCGAAGCCGCACTCGCTATCATGCCCTCAAATCCCAAGAACTTCAACGTCGACAACGTACGGGTAGTCAAGATTATGGGAGGAAGCCTGTCTGGAAGCAAGGTTGTCCAGGGTATGGTGTTCGGTCGTGAGCCGGAGGGTATCGTCAAAAAAGTTTCAAGAGCAAAGGTCGCCGTCTTCACGACAGCCCTCGACATCGCGCAAACTGAAACGAAAGGAACGGTTCTCATCAAAAATGCAGATGAGATGCTTAACTTCACAACAGGAGAGGAGAAACAACTAGAAAAGGTGTGTACATATAGACACTCTGGAGTATTTTGCTAATCCGATTGCAGATCATCAAAGAGATCGCAGATTCAGGAATCAAGGTGATTATTGCTGGCTCAAGCGTCGGAGAGCTAGCAATGCACTACCTAGACCGGTTCGACATCGCTGTCCTAAAAGTGCTCTCCAAATTCGAACTTCGCCGACTCTGCCGCGTCGTCAATGCCACCCCCCTCGCACGCGTCGGTGCTCCTACACCCGAGGAAGCAGGCTCTGTCGACGTTTTCGAGACTGTAGAGATCGGCGGTGACCGCGTCACGGTACTACGCCAGCTTCTTCCAGGTGATGCCGGCTTTGACCCCGCATCAAAGGGCGAGAAAACGCGTACGGCGACGATTGTGCTGCGTGGTGCGACCTCCAACCATCTAGATGACCTCGAGCGTGCGATCGACGACGGTGTCAACGTGATCAAGAGTCTGATGAAGGATGCGCGTCTGGTTCCTGGAGCAGGTGCATCGGAGATGGAGCTGGCTAAGCGCGTCGAGGCGTACGGCAGCACATTGAAGGGTCTGTCACAGCATGGTGTGAAGAAGTTTGCAAACGCTCTGGAGGTAATCCCCCGTACGCTCGCCGAGAACGCGCTTGGCGGTGCCGAAGGAAACGAAGTGCTTAGCCAGCTATGGGCGAAGCATGAGCAGAAGGACGGTGAGGCATGGGGTGTGGATATCGAGGTAAGTTTGCTTCTTATCGGTAACCCCGTTTTCGTGCCTCTAATATCGGTATCCTCAATCAAGGCGGAATCAGACGGCACTCTGCTCGCGGACAAGAACCAGATCTACGACTCACTCGCAGCGAAGACGTGGGCGATCCGCCTTGCAGCAGACGCTGCCAACTCCGTGCTGAGTGTCGACAGTATCATCATGAGCAAAGCGGCAGGTGGACCCAAAGTA
>QFFD01001179.1:0-16476 GCA_003314615.1 Pholiota microspora
CAAACCTCCAGTAGATCCAAGGTACTTTCCCTTCTTTCTTGGTCATAGGGCCTCCGTTAAAGTAAATTTTTTTTACAGTATGCCGACGTCTGATACCTCGTCTAAATCTGAGGTCTCGAGCCCGTCAGCGCCCTCTGGGACGAAGAACGCTGCACCTGGCACTGATTCAACAACTCAGCCAATTACGACTTCTCATTCCACAGAGTCAACTTCGCATACTGTGTTACCTACTCAACCTCCGTCACCCCCTGGTCCACCACCTACAACTCCTCCAAAACCGACGACCAATTCGGATCACACTTCTTCGACAACGACTCATACTACCTCAACGACTACTTCCGGTATATTTCAAATTTGCTATTCTTGAATGGCAGCTGATCTTATTTATTGTTCTAGTTGTCGTTGTCCACGCGCCTCTACCCTCAGGTACCCCAAGCACCATTACCACCCAAGCCGATTCCACTTTTCCAACCCCAGTTGTCCTGACATCAACGGAGGCCAATGGAGACAAACTTCTTACAACACCCCCACTTATAACAGTCATGAGTACATCTACCCAATCTGACGGCGCAGTAGCTACGATAACCCATGTCGTTGCGAACCCCAATTTCAACGGTGGTTCCGAAGAGTTAACTTCATCAAATAATGGGTGCGACTATATTTTCAACACCCTGTCCTTGTTGGAAGCTAATTCTTACTATTGCAGGTTCTTTCACAAACAAGGGGCGGTGGCAGGCGTGTTTGTTGTTGTCGGCATTGCTGCTGCTGCATTAATTGCTGGATCGATTTTCTGTATTCGACGGAAGCGTCGCAGCGATCGCCGCAGACGCTGGCTTGCAAGTATGCAGCAGCCAAGGCCCCCAACATTTGCTACAAACCCTTTCCAAGATCCTGGCGAACCGGAGCACAAAGTTGGCCAGCTGGTCACGCCTGACCGTTCTGTCCAGGAAGATCATCAATGGGAGCGTACCACTCCGGAGCAGCTTCTGTCGGAAGCGCAAAGAACTCGTCAATACCGAAATTTACTACCACAAGGACCATTCTCGCTATATCCCGACCCATACCCAATAGCGAAATTGACCAGTCACATGCCCCCTCCTCTAAGTGCAGAAGAGCACGCGCACATTGCTCAGGCTTATTCTACCGACGCACCGCCTGATCGTTCGCGGTTTAGGCATTCGTACACTCCATCTTCCCCGTCGATCTATCCTGCTACGTTAGCTCCGGAAGACGACCCTCGCCTCCACGAAAATGAAGAAGCCATCGTAAAACCGACTGTTCAACGACGGGAATCGAGCATAGCCGTTCCTCCGAGGCCTCCCCGTTCCCACCTCCGAGAAAGTGCCAAAGGCCTTGGCTACGCTCCACCTACTCCACCTAGTACTTCTCACTCAACCCATGCGAACGATTCAGAGCCTCCGAGTCCCATATCGATGTCCGAGCCGCGTGTACAGGACCCATTTACTCGGAGGACTTTCTTAGATGTGAGCGCCGTTACTCTTCTCTTGCAATTGACATTGTAGTGTGGAGCTGATTCGTTTTGATTGGAATTTACAGGTACGCCCTCAACAGTCGACGAGATGATCAAGAGCGCATATACTACATGTATTTATAGCTGCGACGATGAGCATCAATGGACATTAGGTGCTTTCCATTATCGCCAAATCTGTACCATAGCGGTAGCGGCGCACGTATGTATTTATAAATCCAGCCGTTCAAAATACCTCGTCTGCTATATTTGAGCCTTGTTGCATTAAAACTGCTAAAGAAGCTTTCGTGGAAACAGATACAGAACTTTCTCAGGTTTTGAAGTCTCTTCCAAGTTTCAAGATTTATTGATGCGCAGCAGCGATTACTCTTGCGGTGTCTGTCACGAAGCCATAACTCTGCAATACCAAAGTGAGTCTAGTGTCCTTTACGTGGAAAAATACTTGGCTCACATTTCCGGCATTATAGATGGTGTTCGAATACCCTCCTTCGGGAGAAGTGGTAGCCGTTGCGTCCTCGAGAACGATGCAGTCGTACCCGCGAAAATACGCATCGACTAAGGTGCCCAGTACACACTGATAATTCCGAATCAGCCATCTCTCAAACAAAACGGGGTGCCCTCTTTATCGTCTAAATGTTCTCACCTGGTCAGTGTTAACGCCAGATAGAAGCAATGTGGTGATCCCATTCTCTTTGAGGAACAGGTCTAGGGCAGTCTGGTATCCCCAAATACCACTCATGCTATGGCGAGGGAGTCAAGGGGGCGTTCATTAAGAATGTCTTCGTGCTATCCTTGACAAGCTGGAACCCTGCGACGTACCGATTCTTGTGAATCCAGAAGTCAGTGCCTGCCTTCTGCCCCTTGATAAATTCATCTTGAAGTGGACCGTACAACTCCGAATTGTACGCATCACGCATGAGGAGGCGTCCGAAATTTCCTGGAAGCTCAGAACCAAAGCCACCTCCGGAATTCTTCCTGAATGAACGGATAAGAGAAGGGGGGATAGTCTTTAGCTCGTGGTCCGTTAGTCCCCAGTTACTGGGCGGCAGGTACGCAAATGTCATTCATTCATAATATGTCCACTGATAGATTGATTGGACGTACACCCAGAGAATCTTGGACCCCATTAATCGCAATGCGGGGACAACCTTTAGAAGGGGATCGACGCACGCCAGTCCTAATGGATGTGCACGCAGATCAGGGTGTAGGAAGAAACTGGTCACACAGAGATTAGCGTTCATCTAAGCGCAACAAATTAAGCGCCCTGCGTACTTCTGCATATCGATAATAACGATAGCCGTCTTCTCTTTGTCCACTCGCACTACACGCTCGCCATTCACCTCGATATCTACCTGTGTGGATTTCAGAGGAGGTGGCGAGTCAGCCTTGGCTGCGGCAGTGGCATCGCTGGGGAGGCGATCTGTGCGCGAGAGGTCCACCAATCCAGACGGATATTCAACCCAAAAATCGGTGTCGTTCCCATACTCGACTGGGACAGGAACCTGGGGGCGCATGATCAAGTCACAAATCGGAGTGTCGTGAATTGGGGTGGGGGAACTAGTGGTACTGTCGGGTACGGATCGTGCAGAGCCCATGTACTATCCCTACTGTAGAAGGTAAGATGCAGGAAGGTAGGATAAAAGCTACTCTCGTCTCACTCCGTGTGGAAATCGTTTCGCACTTCTATGTATGCGGCACTGTGTGGGTATATCCCGTCTCTCCCTCCTGACTCCTGACAATCTCCCCACGAATATTCAGTACATGCCAATGGCTGGGCATGATAAGGCATGAAAGGGCTATATCTGTCCTATTCTAGGTTATCTTGGTTTATAGCACGAGGAGGTGGGCAGCATGTGGCAAGAATATCAATGATTATCAAGTCTATCAGGCTGGTAGTCAGTACATCAGTTCCTTTTATTTTGAGAATGCAGGTGTTCAATTACGGTGAAATATTCAAAGAATGAATGTTTGCTTCTGGCCTCACTGTAGGCCAGTTGGAGAAACGTGTAAGATGATGTTGCGGGTCTTAGCGCTTCTGTAGTCGTTCATTCTCGTTCATTCGAACTTCACACAGTGCAATCCTGCGGCGCATTCCAAGCCCTCTGCAAAACGCACCTTAATGGGATGTGTATGACAGGAGCGATGCGCTCCGAACCGAACCGAACCGAGCTTACATTAGCCTAAGGCTGTACTCAGAGACCTGTGGCACCGCTATACAGCGCCCATTCAGACTGAACGACCAAATACTGAAGGATGTAGACCGCATACTCGGTCGAACCTTTTGTGTTGACTTGCGAATTTTCAACTTTTTTTGGACTCACTCTGCTTTTGGGCTGCACTAAGTACGTAGATTGTAAGGCTGTAACCTGAGCAGTACTGGTGAGTACGCGGTGAATCCTTTCAAAAAAGGCAGAAATACTCTTGCATGTTTGGGCCAAGTTTGGGCACCTGGAATTGGAATTTTGAAGTATAAACTTTGAGCTCGTGGCACAAGTGAAATAGTTGCCTGTGATATTAGATAGAATCGCTCACACTATCTGAGGTTGACCACATGTCCAAAAGTACATAGCGTTCATTGTCCAACTTCACGTCCAGCGAAATTCCATTCGACGGTACTCCTACCCTCCAGAGAGGTGTAACCCCAAGCCATGCGCCAAGCTTCCCAAACCACTCTTGATAGCCTGTATGTCTTCCCGCATGAGGTGCGTCACTTAATAAGCCTTCCCATCTATATGCTGGCCGCATCCTGATCCCAGACTGGTTGTGGTCAGTACCTCCGCCTGTGCCTAAGGTCGACGCTTGCCCCTGTGTAAGTATATCGATGTCCTCCATGTCCATCTCCCTTCTGTTACTTCCAAAGTGAAACATGATGGCCTAAATGGCAGGCATCATCAACCAACGGAGCTGCGAAAAAGAGCAATGAGACATACCTGGCTTGAATCTCTGAATGCAGCGTCATTGAGCCGCAGATAAAGCTTGTTCAAGAAGCCAGCGTGGAAGAAATCCCACCAGCGTGGTTTTTTGTGTAACAGGCCTCGCTGAGCCAAGAAGCTCTCCAATGCAGCGCGTGGCAAAGGGGTATAGGCAATAGAGGTCCGGTAGTGGGGATTGAAATCAGACACATATTTCTCTAACCCTGAAATTGTGTCATGATTTCGCCTCCATAAATCATCCTAACAAAATATTAACGCCTGTGAGTAGTTCAAAGATCTGAAGAGTACTCACCCAAAAAATGTACCACCATACCGCAGCTTCAGAAGTAGACACAGCTGCTAACCGCATATATGCAGACCTCAGCACGCCCTCGCTCTTGGCCATCAACCCGCATACTCTCGAGTCGCGCTCACACGCCTCGATAGTACTCTGAGCAAACCCATCAGGGTCCCTTGGCAAATCATATACGAGGGTCAGAAACCTATAGCTCAACACACGGGCCTTCCACTGGAATTCTTTGCGGTGATGACGACGATACTGAGAGAGCCTTTCCTCGATAAGGTACAGACCTTCGTCGATGAGCTCTCTGTTTAGTGTCAGAAACCGCGCAAGGGAAGATGTCAGGTCAAAGTCCTCGTTCAGGCCCAGGATTTCCCCGGTCAGCTTGACGTTGCGGGAGTATTTGAGCAGGATGTCGAAGCCGCTGCCGAGGCTGAGTCCACGCCATTGGAGATGTCCGTGGCGTTTGATACTTAGAGTTGCGCGTTCGTACTGGGTCGAAGTCACTGCTTTGTACCGTGACCCGCAACACCACCAGCTTGCGTGAGAACCTACAGGCTATCGGAAAGAACAGGATTAATTTCAGTTGTAGACCAGGACAACTCAAATGAACTCACCTCTACATACTCGTAAGGCCATCTAACAAGACGTCCCTCCAAAGCACGGAGCGACATGCGTACATACCGACGCCGCTCAATGTCGTGGCTCGAATTCTGGGTGATATATGCCTCCAATTCTACGATGTCACGCAGGACAGTATACGGGCCGTCGTCGTAGCGAATGACCTATGTAGTTTAAAATGAGCTTGCGAATGTGAGTTTACATATATCAACATACCAGGGATGGGGGAAATGGGATCCACCACGCATTTCCAAAGTGGCTCTTGCAGCCCCGAATGGTCGACCCACCAAGAGGTTTCCAGTAGCTATCCGGTCCGATGTAGCTCTTCTGGATAACATCCTCCAGATACTGATATAGCGCAAAGTCAGGGCCTGTGATAAGAGCCACGGCCCTCTTATACGAAACCGAACCAACTTCGCGATAGATCTGCAAAACGATGAATTTTCCGAAGAGGAGATAGGCGTGAATGGCATGACCTTTAAGTTCTCGACATGTCGTTCGCCGGGACTACCCTTGAAATCCAGGAGATATGGAGGAAATTCTAAATCTCGAGCTTGAGCAAAAGCCATGGCTTGTTTCTTGGGGATCGCGCAGTCTGGATCGGTGAGCAGAAGGGCACTGATCGATTCTTGCCATATACGACGCTTGGTGTGAATGGACGTCGACGAAGTATCCAATCTGGGAATTGAGATGTCAGCCAAATTCAGGTAAACAGAGGGAAAGCTTACCTAGGCGAAAATATATCGATACCTGTGTTTGTTACAATACAATGAGACGAGCAACACTAGGCGCATGTTGGAGCACGCACTGAAATCGATCCTTCTTGTCAATTCTGTAGCGATGGTCAGTATATGGAAACAGTTATAGAATCGGTTTCATACTTTTGACAATGTTTTGCATCCAATCGAAAGTGATGACAGAGAAATCTATGCGCATATATGAGTCAAACGAGCGACAACTTGAAGTGAATAGACGCACAGAAACCAAGCCCATAAGTGATAGTATAAATACTGAAAGATATGTCAGAATTCAAATTGGTATTGAAATGCAAGTATAGCTCACCAATAAAGTACGTATGAATCAAGCACATCCTTGACTTGGGAGGGTATATTGAGTGTGACAAAGAGAGCTGTGATAGATGTGGATAGATAATTGAGACGAGACGTCCATTCGCTGGCATTGTTCACAGGATCCATGAACGGGGTAAAGATACATTGCGCAATAAAAAAGCCCAAAGTGGAGAAGAGCAAAAGCGTCTGACGAGCAATGGGTATTGTGGTTCGTGAAAATGAACGGAACAGGCAATTATCTGGGTCGATAACGGCGATGATGACTAGGGTGCTGAGTTTCGCAAATAGATATGTCGATATGTAAGTTCCCCAGCCTCTTCGAAAAGCTAAGACGTGCAGCAATTAGTAATGTTAGAGAAGGATAGAAAATTGCTGAGGTACCGCTATATAAGAAAGCAAACGGGTTTTTGTCACGGTCGAGCAATCGAGAATATTCAGCATCCAAATCTACACGGCTCCGAGGGCGTCCCAGTTCCGTGTATGGGTCAACTTTAGGAACAGAGCGTTGAATGACGTGACGAAGAGCAATTGGAAACCAGATAGCGAACTGACCATGTGTACATTAGTTTCAGCAAGATTAGGAAAAATCAAAGGAATACTTACGAAGGCAAATACGATGGCCGCTAAGACCACCACAATAGGCGCAAAGTTGATTTCGTTCCTCTTCATAGTTGTCGTCCAACAAAAGTCCAGAGGATCGCGAAACTCCGTAGTAGGACCCAAAGGAGGCACCACAGGAGGAAAAACTGTAGAGTTCACATATGGGTTTGTTATCGGCCATAACTCTTGAGACCATACGAGTACGTGAACTGTCATCGTGCAGAGAGGTAGGTAGAGGACTGTGAGCAAAAATGTGACGATCATGAGCCCCCACTGTCTACCCTGAGTTTCGACTTGCTGAAGACCTTCGATAGATGTGTAGCGGTCACATTGGACGGTGGCGCGATAGAAATAAAATAGGAGGGCAGCAGCAACAGTCACCAGAACGACTAGAAAGATGAGCGACTCCATCATCACTGGTGCGAAGTTGAGGGCAAGGACATTAGGGCTTTATAAAGATGAGTTGTAAAGCTCGTATACTGCAATAATATGCTCACATTGTTCCGAGCAACAGTTTTCGCCAAGAGTCTTTCACATGAATACCATCCACTGGAACTAAGTGTGTATTCAGAGGTGATCGAGGGCTAGTTGGACAACATTGACTCACCAATAGTACTCAGTATTAATGCAAATATTTGGACGGTGTTGATTAGGCCAGTCAAACTGTAGAAAGATGCAAGGGCGCTAGATCCCTACAGTGCGTACTGTCAGTGATATCAGCATGGGGTGCGAAAAATTGAATTCTTACAAGGAAAGAAATGAATAGGTTCGTCGTAGAATGAAAGATACTCGTTCTATTTCTCCAAACAGGCGCAACAGTAGAGTTAGTCTCCAAATCCTCTAGAGACTTGCCAGTCTTCGCTAAATGGTCCAAAGGAGGAAACATAGCTCCGTTGGTTTCGCTCGCTTCTCCCAAAATCGGAGGAGGTAACGAAGATAGATAACGGTCGAGCTTCGGGAGACTGAGTGGAAAAGCATCTCTGGCGAACACGACTGTTGCGGCAACAGGCTTATGCGATGGGTGCTGCGAATATTTAGGATATCGATGGGGACTTTTGGGAGTTGCGTCATCATGAGACTGTGAACCACTAGGAGGATATATAAACTTTTCCAATAGTTCTTCAGTCTCTGAATTGAGGATAGGGACCAGTGTTGGAGATGAAGCACTGGGAGCAGTCTTGGATGACTGGGGTCGTGGCGAAATAATAGAAGCAGCCTGCGTAAAGGATTCCTCTGATGCATATAGTTGGTCAGAAAGATCTTCTTGTTCATTTTGGGGCGTAAAGTTCGTTGATTTGGTTGTTAAAGTCGTAGAATGTGTTATGGGAACAGCAGAGAAAGTTGCTGGCGTAGAGTCAAAAAGGTGATCGTCCACTGCACGATCTTTGTGCTTGATGAATCTAGCAAGTCTTGGAGAAGGTTCAACATTTCCCGCATCTTTGGCAGAGTCCCCTTCAGGGGAAAGGCTGCCTTGCGCTTGGCCTGAAGACCCCCGCGTCGCGGAACATCTTCGCGTAGGTTCTGCACTTTGTTCATACCGCTGGACGATGTCTTTGACCGACATTATTCTGTTTCGATATACTGCATGAGGAGATTTGTGCAGGATTCAACGTGGTGGAGATTGTGGTGAGGGCGCAAGTCGAGTCTTGAACTGATCATCGACGTGATGATGATATATTTGGCATGTTCCCCTGAGTTACCTATTTTCTCAGCTTCGTCGCGTTTGGTTTGAGCGATTTCTTCAACTTGCACTACGCTGGAAATACAAAACTGTGCAATTCAACAGGAGTACATTCGACATTGCGCAATATTCATGACTGAAAAGAAAAAGTACGATTGTGCACTAGCAAATGACAGTGAGGCTTTGAGGACTCGATAGCGCGAATGCAAAGCGAGCCAGACAAACAGAGATTGTTATGCAAAACATAAGAGAGTTACCATCTTTACGCTGATTTCGTGAACGAAAGGGGAGAATTTATAACAGTAGCGGTGGCAGCAACATCCACAACTGTGGTGGAACCGTCTTCAGAAGTGGTAATTTTCTTTCTGACCCTCAACTGAAAGAACTGTGCCGTTCGAGAAATAGAGCCAACACAAATCTTCAGCCATTCCATTAACGATATCTTTTTGCCACCTGCGACCTTTTGAGATTCTTCCGCGTACTTTTTCGTCTGAGGTGAATCAGGATTGTATTTCCAGATAGTCTTGAACTGTTCTTCAAGCTGGCTCAAAGGACAGACAATGTTCGGATGCGCAGCTAATAGCTTCTTGAGAGCAGGACTGAGCTTCTGTTGCTCCAAGACTGAAGGGTGGACAAATTCTTGTGTCTCTGGATCGTTTGGCGCCTTTGGAAGATCCCTTTCTGCTTTGTTTGCAAAAAGGAAGATGCCAGTCGCTGAACTAAGTAATAATTGTGTATCGGAGATGACAGACTATAGGATGGATCGACGTACTCATGAGGTTGCTGTTTCCCCCATTCAGCGACTGGCTCAAAATGAGACCCGAGATGAGTTGTATCCAACGACAAAAGGCTTTCAACTTGTCCCTGTAGGTGAAGTCGGTATGATTCAGAATGAGGTTTGATAAATACAATACTAACAGCTATCCACGCTAGACTGATGTCCGATAAGTCGTGATGCTCGTATCCACCTCCGATCTGTAGCCAAAGAAAATTGAATATGAGAAACGATTAACGTGTTACATCTATTTGGCACTCACATCTGTATGGCATCCTGGCCGCACGCCGGCAATAATAATTGAGGGACCGTTTTGTCATAATGTGATATACAGCTTACCAGAAAACCAGCACTACAAACCTTCAGGTGAGTCACAGATAAGGTGAGAAAAAGAATATATCTCACCTGCTTCAAAACTTGTTTCTTGGCCCTGCCTGTCTCCGTCTGTTCTAATTTGCTAATGTTCTATTTAGAAAGGAAGTCAGCCCGGATTGTACGCTATGAGAATTGGGCGTTCGAACAAAATCGGCACGCATTTCATGGAGGCCCATGGCATGGAAGGCATGCTCAACATGGTCTCCTAATTTCCGATCGTGGAAACCGAAGAGCTTGATTGTCTTTGTATTGAAGAGAGTGAATTCTTTCGGGAGACCAAGTGCCCCAACTGTATCCCAGACTGCCAGACATCTGAGGGGATTAACATTCAGCATCGACGGGTACAAACTTCGAGATGAATAGCGCCTACTTGACAGTAAAGGTGTCCCTGTCGACATCCACCCGGCGTTTACCTGGAGCGCCTGGCTCACGCCATTTGGCTAGCTTTCCCTTGAGTTTCGCTTTTTCTGGAGGAGAGCTCTGTGAGTTTGTTTCCCAGAAGATGGATTTGCCATGTAGTTTACCATCGCCTTTTGCTTCCCCTAGCTCTTGGAACCAACCGAAAATGTCGGCGAAATTATTCATTTCTCTGCGATCGAGGACACCGATTTCGCCCTATTGACACAGTCAATTAACGCTGAAATTTGGAGGCAAAAGATATGCACAAACAATAAACATAGATACCATCCTTGCTGTATATGCTCCCTGTGAAAGACAAAGTTATTGCTATATGCTCCGACGTGAGAACCTAACAGAGATCCATACCCGAGAGAAACCGAATAAGAAGACCTAGAGATCGGCCACAACTATCAGCTTATAAAAATGTGGATGGTACTTTCTTTGCGAACCTCGTCACCAGGGTTATAATTGCTGCGTACGATAGGCAGTAGTGAAATCACAATTGTGGTAGAGATATTGAAGGCTACTTACTGGGCAATGAAGCCATAAGCCTCCTCTACCTTGTCCGCTGAGATTCAATTTTAGATACGAAATGTTTGGAGAGAGAAAACAACACTCTGAAATGTGCCATACCTAAAGCTGCCCCGGTGGCACCTAGACGATTGTAAGAACAACGAACAAAAAACCCAAGCAATGAAGGTGAGGGCATACCATCAATATACTTCGAATGCAAGTTGTTATCCGTCCCAACTCCCGATTGATAGAAGACAATTTGAGGGATCGACGGTTTGCTTCGTGCGTCTTCATAGTTGATGGCTCTGGCCAGACGCTGCATTCCATGACCATCAGTCAAAAATTAGGATCTATGCAAGTAAGGATTGCCATACCAAAACATTGGTGTATTTATCTTTCCGAGCTGAGAGCCCGTCCTGCCATGTCCTTGTATGTAATTGTGTTAGTCAGAGTCAATCGGTCTGCGAGACATGCTTACCCGTCGCAACAGATTATAAGCCGTTTGAAGCCTTTCCGTTCAAGTTCAGGAACGGGCTCTGTCAGTGAACGTCGAGGAGATTTGTCAGAGCTGTTGCCCTCAGATTTTGAACCTGACGCAGATGGAGTTGGTGTCAAGAGAAGAGATTCTGCGGGGACGGGGATAGGTTTAGTAAGGGTCGCAGCCATGTATGTAAACAGCTTCAGGATAGTGTAGCAGTGGATACTGAATTACTGGCTTTTTATATGGGTTGGACGCCCGAATACGCCAAGAAAAATAGCACATCAGTTTGGATGGATCTGCACGATAATCTATAAATCCGTGTGGTGTTCGGCGCTATGAACAGAGCAAATTACGAGTACGTCGGAGTGGAAACTGTAGCATTCAAACATTTGACGCTTCCCAGCGTCTGGTTTGTATCATCTCCACTTTTATTTTGGGAGTTTCGGGACCAAGAAGAACAAAGGCAGAGCTTTAAGATGTCCATGAGCAGTCCATCGAAATGTGAGAAACGACTGGTTGACACAGCCGTTATCATGATACTGTGGGTCCAAAGTGACATCGAAGCTATGCCTGCCATTTGGTGTGAAGCTAAAGCGTGTAATATCCCATTGTTCAACCGCTAAGTCCTGAATGATGCTATCCATTGCCACCGTTCAGAATAGATCTCTGCGAACGTTTGGCTTCGGGTGCATATTTCGACTGAACGAGCGGGCTTACCTGCAAGCTGTCGAAGGTGAGCCTTTGCGAGGGGATTTCGAAAATAGAGCGGTGACCAAGCTTATAGAGTAGTCTTTTTGGAGTTCGAATGAGGTCATAAATGGCCTAACAAGCAAAATCAGAGACAGCTGATGGCAAACTACACAAGGTCAGATGAACACACCAAAAAAAAATTGTTCTTCGATTTCTTTGCTTCCGAGAAAAGCCGGTTTTTTGCACCCTGTCTTCAATGACGGGAAATGATGTGCATGTGTGCCAAACTTCCAGCAAACACCACATTCATGCCTTCAACCATTATTTCGGTTCGAATTTTTGTGAAGTGTCGACAATTCAGACTCGTCTCCTTTCTTTCCAAACATATTCCGAGCATGTCAACAGACGCCGACTTCGCTCATGTCGAAATAATGGTGGGTAGTGGTGGGTCATGGTGAAATTCGCTTAGCGCTCGGAGTTGGACAACGAGAACCAGAGATCCAGAATGGTAGAACTTGAAGCCAAGTGATCTGAGAGGTGGATCATGGCTATGATTCAAGTGAAGCGAATGATTGGTTCTTGGCTAGTTGTGTTCAATTGCTTACAGCGCTCGCCGCTGTTGACCTTGACTAGAGCCTTGGCCAAGTTTTGGCGGCGCAAGATCTTCAAGATGACCCAGCAAGTTCACCTAGAGCACGTGACATATATTTCGCGTCTGCAGAGTTGAAGTTGTTCAAGTTCAAACCTTCACTCTGCGCGCCCATGTCCTCTAAGATGCCAACGCCAACCAGCAGCAACGCACCGCCGTCACCGATTAAGAAGATATCTGGCCTTCCCACAGAATACAACGCTTCATACTATCGTGATATACACATGGATACAGCAAAGGGACTAACAGTCTTACCACAAAGCTACAGCGATATCCATATGGCGACAGCCAAAGGCCCATTCGGTAACGATATTAGAATGGAAACTGCGCGAGGCGGGGACTCGACGATCAGGCAGACGGGGTTCCAAGTATGGGAGAGGCAACTATTAGAGAGCAGCGAGGTGAAACGAAAGGCGACCGTAGCGCAGCTATGTAAGTATGAACGAACTGTAGTCTTCCTTGAGCTGATGATATCGGTATAGATTTCCTGGATTATTACTTCCAGACTTTGGGCTATATCGCCGCAAGAAAGGAGCGACGAGCAAAGTTTGATCAAGATACAACTACGCGAGAGGTCAAAGGCCCGGCGTACTCAAAGGAGTTCAAATCATATTGCGGACGCGAACGTGTCATTCTACGGAAACGTAGAACGAAGCTCAAAGTCGATCAATTTCACATTATCGCACAAGTTGGCCAAGGTGGATATGGCGAGGTATTTCTGGCGCGGAAACAAGAATCCGGCGAGGTTTGTGCGCTCAAGAAGATGAGGAAACGGACTCTATTTAAAATGGATGAAGTATGTATGCGCGCTTCCATCCAGCCCTCGACTTATTGTTCGATCTGTATAGATTCGACATGTTCTCGTCGAGCGTGACATTTTGACCGCGACAAAAACGCCTTGGTTGGTTCGCCTTCTATATGCTTTCCAAGATCCCGAACACGTATACCTTGCCATGGAATATGTCCCAGGAGGAGACTTCCGCACGCTTCTAAATAATTCTGGGGTGTTGAAGGAGGAGCACGCGCGTTTCTACATCAGCGAGATGTTCGCCGCTGTCAATGAACTGCATAAGTTGGGTTACATCCACCGTGATCTCAAGCCTGAAGTGAGTTCAACTGCATATAAATTCATCTCAAACATCGCCCTGATCCCACGATAGAATTTTCTTGTCGATGGTACGGGGCATGTCAAATTGACAGACTTCGGTTTAGCCACGGGAGCCTTGAACCCAAAGCGCATAGAATCCTTGAAAGTCAAGGTGAGCCTCGAAAACAATTGGCGGGCTCACAATGTTAAGAGATCCTTAGTTGGACAAAGTCAAAGACAATCAAGTAGTTCACCGTTCTACGATCGAGCGTCGTTCCATTTACCGTTCCATTCGCCACGAAGACCCACGTTATGCTGACTCCATTGTTGGATCGCCAGATTATATGGTATGGCTCATTGTTTCTTCACCACGACTCCCGATTAAAATCTATGCAGGCACCAGAAGTTCTCCGCGGAAAGCCATATACATACTCAGTCGATTTCTGGTCGCTTGGGTGTATTTTATTCGAATTTCTTGCGGGATTCCCTCCATTTAGCGGTAGCACCCCCGATGAGACGTGGACCAATTTGAAAAACTGGACGAAGGTCCTTCGCCGACCAGAGTATGACAAGCCCGAGGATCTTATTTTCAATCTGAGTGATGTTGCTTGGGATGCGGTGACACGGTCGGTACCTTCCATCCGCCATGATGGTATCTCATCAACTGATTCTTTTTTTATTACCTTTTTGTAGCTTAATTGCTCATGCCAGCGTGCGATATGCGACATTAGCACAAGTGACTGGCCATCCCTTCTTCAAGCATGTCAAATGGGACGATTTGCGCGGTGTCCGTGCCCCGTTCGTGCCTGCCCTCGATTCTGAACTCGACACTGGGTATTACGACGATTTCTCATCTCCCGAAGATATGGCCAAGTACGCCGAAGTCAAGGAGAAGCAGCAGAACGTGGACAAGGTCAAGGAGAAGGACGAACCTTTCGCACGCGGTGTCTGGGTCGGCTTCACGTTTGGTAAGAACGGTCCTGGTGCAAGCGCAAAAGCTGCTACGCCAGGCGGATACGATGATGGCGCTTTGGCGACTATTTTCTGAGGCGGACAAGCATGTCAGCACAATCATTTCGCGCATATACTTGGGCTCCATGCGTACTCACGGCGCAGGCCCCTTGACTTTCTTCTTGCTTTGTCTTATCACGCTATCGCTATTCGGTCCCCCCGTGTAAAACCTATAATTCGTTCCATCTCAAGATACCCTCAGGCGATTTCCGCCCGTCCGACTGTACCTTTTTCTGCGTACGCGGCAGGTCCGTTCGCACGATACCTTGTTCAACTTTTACGACCGCAACGAACAATCCTGTAGCTCCCTGTCTGTAATACCCCCCAGTGCCCTTTATTCCGCGCAGATTCCCGATGTTGTGAATAATGAGTTATGTTGATTTGCAAAATTCGGGACAATGATCGTCAGTCTGGAGACTTTGAAGTTTGGAGAACAATGAATGAGGCGCAAATGGGGCTTTGTGTGATGTGATTGTGAAAATGTTGTATCACATCAAATAAAGATGGCGTTCCGGCATCGCACGCGCGTCTATTTGCGATGTTGAGTCTCCTTAACCGTTCCATCTGAGAAGGTACAATACGAAAACGTGTGTCGCATGTCATTTGCACACAATCTCAGAGAACAAGGCGCGGACGAATTGAGCGTTGGCCACCCAAGTCGTTAGGCTAATGATGTAGCGACTGTTATGAAGTAGGATAGGCGAGGTGGTATAAATCAGTTATCACTGAGAAGTATACAAGAAGTTGGCTAAAGTCACAAGGGAGGAGTGGAGGAAGGCGGAAAAGACGCCGATCGAGTCGTAATATGCACCTGCAATTAGGAGAAAGAGATAAAGTAAAGCATTCTCTCGAAGTCCATGCAACAAAAGTATTAAACACAGAAAGGGGGGCAAAAGGGGGGATACAAGGATAAAGTCCTTCAAAGCGAATGGAGCGTAGCGTAAAGCGGTGTGAAATTCTTCAACTAAACTGTGACAGATACGCAGGCCGCCATCAGACCTGATAAAAGGATAGTTTACGGTGGTCGTGATATGAGGGTAATATCAGAAACGAAGCAAATAAGGAGTCGTTAGAACCTTTAATCATCTACGGGAAGAAGCAGACGGGAAACTTCTGGAAGAGGATGGCCGTTGGATTGCTTTCCTAGCTGATGTTTGAATCCATTCCTTTCGCTCATACTAATCATGGAAGCGATGAGTAAGGAGTGGAAGAGGGACAATCGTCGATGGCTTACCTTGGGGCGCTTCTCCGAAGAGACAATCTCGTCCTCCGTGTCCATAAAGGACGCAGTAGATGGCTTTCTCTTGATACGAATCATGAGCTTCGGTAGATCGCCCGTAATTTCCTGGATAACGACGTGAGTCAGAATACCCCACAAGTAGGTATCAAAGAAGGTACTCACAGGGGTGTGAATAGGACTGGAGTTCGTGGAAGATTCAGATGCCGAACCACTAGAGCTGCAGTCAGAGCTCCAACTCAGATGATGGGTAGCCTCTACAGGGACATCTAAATGTAGAGAGGGACGAGCCCCAGAACACACAGAAACACCGCTTTCGTCCTCTGAGCCCGACTCGTCTGAGCTTGACCAGTACGAATGGCCTTGGGACTCCAGTTCTGATACGGTGACGGTGACATCAAACTTGAGCATATCCATATTAGGCGCTGGTAGCTCAGTAGACTGGCACGACAGGCGCCTAATCTCCCGCTCCCTACCCACAACCTTGGCACTGAGCTCTACGGGAGATCCAAGAACTATTTGCGCATGCTGAGGGTATACTTGGGGTACCGCCTTGACCTGCGGGTGGATGGGAACAGGAGCGAC
>QFFD01001192.1:0-11794 GCA_003314615.1 Pholiota microspora
GCTACCATCACGATAAAGACCCACAACTCTCAGATCTTTTACTCTCTACCTCCCATCCTAACGAAATCATACAGGATTTTTACTTCAATATTCACGTTTATCTGCATTCGTGCCCGCTTGTCGAAGATGGATGTTTCATCGCGAACAAAAGGAGAGGAGAAGCTGAGTAGTTGTGTAATATTCTAGTTCCACGGTAAGCCCTTCCATACATTTTTGTCCCTGGGCGCCCGACTGAGCAGTTGGCGAAATATCCAGTGCTCTATATCTACCTACTGAATTGCTCGCAAATGCAACCATAGTTTTCCCTTCTCATTTGTGCTGTGCCTGTTATGCATACGTTTTTTCGAACAGAAAAAAATGCACAGTTCAGCCATTTTTGATGTTTTCCTGCTTTTCCTCTGCATTTCCGCGTCTTTATTGCGTCGCGACGCGTTTGACAATGTTTGCCTGTGTCAAACTTCATGTAGACGATAAATCTGCTACTAACAATTGCTCTGAGAGCTATTTCGCTCTTGAGAGGATACTTGATATGTGTTTGTACTCGCCAGTCGACTGAACGTAAATGTCTTACCAGAACTTGCTTATCAGCGGCTTGAGCGGCAGCGCCTTCCTCATGTGAGTGCGCCACAATGCTCTTCATTTTATCTGAGGTGACTTGATCTGATTCTGCGCGTTTTTAAAGTAGGCCGCGCTTCGAGCCGCCTCAAGCTTTCCTGCGTACCCACTACTCCCCGTTCCCGTTATACCTAAGTCAATGACACCATACACGGTCCTGTGCGCTCATCTGGTACCAGTGGAACAAAAGTGCAGCCTGGGCCGACAGCTTAAACCCATTTAGTCCGGCGTACAGGTGCGTGGTATTTCGCCCAGGACTGTTGTCATATAAGCGAACCCTATCTTCTTTTCCAAATTATCAGTTCATTGTCAACCACCGCCAGCACCCTGCGCAATGTTCAAACGCGTGCATTTTGCACCGACTAACAGGATCTACTCTCCTGGTACGGCGACACCTTCGCCGACGCTCACCGCCTCATCTCTCCTTTCTTCTTCGCCTGGCCTTTCCACACCGCCACCAGAGGATGACGACACTCACCATGCAATCTATCCACGTACGCCGTACTCGGGGAATATGGACCTCTACTCAGATGTTGTCAGCCCAAAACCTTTCCAGATTCATTTTCTGCTCGCGTTCTTGCCTGACTCCCCGCCTGCATTCCCTTACGATCTAGTCTACCCGCCCACCAACGGCGATGGAAAGTACCCCATTCAAGCCTTCACCAAACACGCCACGTCTCCGCCCTTGCATTCCATCATCATAACGCATGCCCTACTTAAGTTTGACATTGAGATTACTGCGCTGCCTGGATCCCAAGACGACTGCGTCACCGTCGCCGATGTTCTCATCTCCCTGTATCGATACTTACGGCTTGCAATCCACCCCGTCGAATACGCAGAGCTCTCTGACGGCGAGCGGCGGGAAGGCGTCGACGCCGCGTATTATGTCCGCTGCGGAAGGATTCGCGATCCCGAAGAGAGACTAGCGGAAGAGCGCAAGGGCATCAAAAAGATCGACCTTCTCATGGGCTGCACCCGCTTCATAGGCCTCTCTGGAACGCACGTAGGGCCCGAGGTATGGGAGCTCAACGTTGCGTGAAAGCGGCAACGGCGACCTCTGGACGGGACGCGCCGAGGAATTGGTGTGTCTCTCACCTTTTCTCTCCATTTTCCCCACTTGGAGAGTGCGACCCACCGACTGGGCGGGTCGCAGATGATGCGGGCCAGCTGACGACCTTCCAATTCGTCGCTGCACCCCGTCCTTCCCATGGGCCGCCGCTGTCGCGTGACGATCTGTGCATACTTAGCACAGTTGTGCAAGCTTTTGCTCGCACGAATTAAGGAAGGCCGTCCGATCCAGAGAAGACGAAGCAGCCTGGGATGGCGGTGGAGGCCCGATGCGACTACCAGGTATCCTATCAGCTTATTTTTTCACTATTGTATGTTCCTGTTTTCTGCTCTGCAGTGCCTACCACTTTGCGGGCGGGCTGTTATGCACATTGCTCTGTGACTGTCCTCGTCTCACGCGCACACATACTTTAGTTATCTATAGCACAGTGGCTTCGCTCTGTATACTCACGGCTCTAATTCGGATTCGTGTTTATCTTCAAGTAAAAGTAATGGGCCGAGCAGTGGAGGGTTCTTTCTGTGCGGCTGCGGTCAATCTCAGCTTACTGGGGTATGTCTAGTCCATCAGATATAATCATCATTTGACCTTATATAGTCTCATCATCAGTTTGTCAGACACTGTCACCACAAATGGATTAGATATACGTTCCGACCAGCGAGGCAGGGATAAACATGGACTGATACCGCCTGCACAGCAGGTCAGTATGGAGTTAATCATCAGAGCAATACCGTAACAGGGGCTTTATACATAGCAAGGGCCCTATAACGCGCCCGAAATAGTCGGTGCTTCGCGCCCCTAATGGGACTGGCGAGGGTGTGAAGCGCCGAACAGACATGAGGCGCAGGCCTCGAGGCAGGGTTGATAAGCGCCAGTAGATCGGGGTCAATTTACCATAATTGTCTAATGGGTGCTACCATGATGCATGTGAATCCGTAGATACATGTCCCTATCTTCACAATGGCACACTTTAGCGAGGATGAGCGCTAAGCTGTGAACAATTAGGCGTTTGGCGCTCGTCGCTTGTATATCTCAGTGACTAGTGCGTGCAGAGCCCAAGTAAACGTGCCAGTGCTAGAGGCGCGAATTGAACAGTCAAAAAACGTGTCCGATACTCAATATAGATGAGTGGCGCTCTTATCCCGACGGCGCAGCCCATATATAAAATTCAATAGAAATTTATCTGTATATGTATCTTGACTCGTTGATAGAAGGATGGACGTTTCACTCCAGCGAACGTTGAGATTTGCTTTGTATTATCAATCCTTGAACTCTCACGTCTACGAAGGTGCTGTGGGTGCGCCGAGGATATTTTGAAGGCGGAATACATTCCGACATACGCCACCAAAGAACCTGAACTCCAATTTGGTTCTGTACTCTGTGCATCGGGCGCATCAATTCCTAATCGATACCTTCTATGCTTCGTGGGCCCGCCCGACTCAATGGACCCCATTCTTTTTTGAAACGTTCGAAGTATCGCGACATATGTCAAATGTTCTTTACTTAAAAAGGGAGTGTAGCTTCTATGTAGTGGTCCTTTACTTCGCCATGAGTCAGTGTTATTTTCGACACATACGGACGCATGTAAACTACAAAAATACCATTCGTAGTAGTCGCTAAATAATCAGCAAGAGAAAATCATCGAAATTGTAGAGCACTGCAGAGATGAACAATGTCGACTCACATCCATCATAACTTAGAAACAGGAGCCAAGAACATCCAGCATGCGAGTCCCTCTTGCATTCCGAACTCACAGGGCGGGAAATGGACATGTACCCTGCGCCCTCAGTGCGGCTGTACATGGGTCTCCATCCCATCCCTGGACAAGTCATACTATGTACCCAGCGCTCCACCCCCGACTCCAAGTCGGTCGCCCACATCATCAAAAGCGGTAAAGGAAAGCCTATTGAAGATAATTATAACGCTCAACTGCTGTGCCGTGCGAACAGAGACTGACATCTATGCGCAGTTTTACATAAGATTTGGACTCACAAGGTTTAGCGCTGGGGCACTTTGTGTTATTGCATCACCGACCCTCCTGCGTGGATATGGTGTGCTACAGATTCGCTCCTAGATAGATGTTTAGAATCTGGTAAACGTCGCGGCTTCCGCAGATTGATGACGTGTTTTCGTTCTCACGCTCAATCCGATTTTTTTCGGAGCACGGAATGCAAACTTTCTTTCCGTCTCACACATTCTCCAGATCGCCCACACTGTTTCTAAGCTTCTTCTTCGTGCAATTACCCTATTTCAGGGACGAGCTTCCCTCATTTTATCGGCCTCAACCCTCGTTTTGTCGTCCTATCGACGCTTTGACGCCCAAACTTAATCCGTTGGCTAAATTTGGATTCTCATCAAGGCAGTGCGTTCGGCCTCATAGCAACTTGGAATTTTGGGATCACAGCATTGCAGTACGGCAAGTTGCATTTGCCATGAATCATGATAGGTATAAAGGTCCCCCTCGTGTAAGTCCTTTCGTCCAAATTCCATCGCATCAAATCCCCCGTGCCACTCGAGTCTAATACCTATTCGCAATGACCAACCCAAAGACTGTACGATTCGCATACAAGAACACTTTCCACTCACCCCCAGCGACGCCCATCATGGGACCGATGACATATCCATCATCGAGTGTTCCGTCGTCACTGGGTGTGATTACGCCGCCATCACCCTACTACGACACATTACCAACGCCTACTCTAGCTCATCGAGTACGCGTACATCCGTATCTTGAAGCAGATGGGATCACTTGGGATATGCTCGAGCACCCTAACATGCTATCGAGGCATCACAAGTCCATCTCGAGCCGCGCGTGGAAGGAGTCCGCGACGACACCTCCAATGCCCGTCCTCGTCATCACCATCCATGACTTTCCATGGAGGTTCGAAGTCCACGCATCAAACGGATCGTACGTCTCCTTTGAAGACGTCGTCACCAAGATCTACAACTCCCTGCGCAAGAACATCACGGAATCGGATTTCCACACTGCCGCGACGCCGTCTCACCAGCGACGCGCTACCCAAGCATACGAGCAACGCTACCGGCGCCTTCGTCACACTATCTTCTACGAGGAGGAGAAGCGCGGCGGCATGAAGCGCGTCGACTTCCTCATGGAACACACACGCTTTGGTGGGCTCTACAACAGCTCACGTCACCCCAATGAGTGGCGCCTCAGCATCAACTAAAGAGTCCCTACTTCATCATCGCCCACTATCCCTTTCCATAACAAATACTCATCGGATCTCGATATCTCGCGCCTTCCGCGCTCACCGCTTCGCATCTCCTATGAGTCGAACTTCACTATTGTTTTCGTGTTTTGCTGTATCGCCGGCTCCGCGCTATCATGTTTTCCTTCTGCTTCGCGAGATCGTACCAGCCTCACACCATCAGACACCCACAATAGTCCGGTTACCCCTTCGTCTGTAACCACCGCTGTATCTATAGGCCTCCATTGGCCTTCGAGATGATGATCCCTCCAAATCGCCCTGGCCTTCATCCTTATCTGTCTGATCTTATACTTAATGAACGAACATCTCATCATATCAATACGCAATACATATGTACTCGATTATCACTAGCATTATCATCCTCCGTATTCCTTGTACTTCTAAGCTGGACTTCGTTGTACTTATATGCCTTTCATGTTTTACGAACACTTAATTCACTTGACGATTTAATGTAGCCCCAATAATTCAACGAACTTTATGTATTATTGATGATCATCGACCTCCGACGTGAAATGCGCGCAGTAGGGCGCTTAACTAATAATACCCGCATAATAAGAAGATCAACACGCCTCACCCACGAGTACACCCATCAAGATTTCCCCGAAACGAACAAAAAGATCTACGCGCTTTAAAATCCACGTTGCACGTAAAGAGCAGCATCTAAGGCCAACTTGGATCGTCAATGGTGCATACGGATCGCAGTGCACACACGACTCGTATAGATGAGGGTCGTCTTCATTACGATTATTGTGTACGATGAGCGTACATGCTGTGAAAGATTAACTCCTCAGATTACAGGAGCCCGATTCTGGGGAAGGTGAGCGGATCACTCAGTCCCTGATTCACACTGGGCCCGAGAAATGAAAAGCAGCACGCGGGAGGAGGGCACAGGTTTCTGGTTCCGTCTACATTCTCATTTTCTACACAGCCCAAAGGACATGTCACGCGTCCTCGTAGGCCGTGTCGTTTGGTACTGCGCGAAGTTGCGCGGAAGAAACATGGAAGAAATATGTGCATCCGAGCTCGTCTACGATACGACGCGAAAACTGAGAGCTTGAGGTAAGCGCCGTGAACGTGTCAGCGCGGAATTCGATCTTGGATTCGTTTGACTAGAAAGTAAGTACGAGAATTATCTTCAGAGCACGTCAACCTTATTAAAAGAATATGGCCTTCAGATACACACATTCTTATCACCGGAGCAGGAGAAACCGGGCCAATACTTCCTTGTACTAAGCAGTACAATGGCGACAGACATCACAACAACTGTCTTGTCCTCAATCTTCGAACGCCCACAAAGCCCAAAAAAGAGACCAACGAGGTGGAAAAAACCAGAGAACCCCATGAGGAAATCGTTCTCACTAGCGAGTGAGCAATTGCTGTTTTAACTACGTAAAGCAGAAAGACATGACGACGCACTGCTAGATACTGCAAAACCATTTAATGTAGTGCCCCTGGCGTTTAGAATGTCGTTTCTAGAACGGGCCTTGTTCCATGGATAGCAAGATGTTATTGGAGCTTCAGAGCACATCGGGGCACCGGCGTACCTATGGTTCGACGTATCTCTGAGCTGTGCACTCGGAGTACGCGGAGGAAGGGAAACTCACGCAGCGAGACGCTGAAGATTTTATGCCTCCCTCTACTCCGTAATCCTCTTCTCAAACTGCGCTCAAACTACCCGCGCGTCGTATGCCCCGTACAACTCGAACACTGCATATAGTTGCGTAGGCGTGAAAATACCATCCAAAGTCCTATATCGTTGTTGTCTTCAGCGCGAGCTTCAACGTCTGAGGCGTAGACAGAAATAGCTTCATGTCACGGAAGCAAGGCTTGAGCAGAGTCAGCGATCGTGTCGTAACTCTAAGAAGAAATACCGGGGAGAGTGACACAAAGGATCATAATCACGTCTGCGATGGAAGACTTATTTGACGATTGACGGGATATGTTGAAGCGAGTATTGAACAAGAGAGTCCAAGTCCGGCAACACATCTACGGTGTTACTTCAAGGTGCGCTTGAGTATGAAACCAGGATATCTCGTGCATTCCATACAGTTATAAGCAGGTCGTAGTACGGTCAGGATATATTCTTTCTCGTTTTGTGTGCTCCTCAAATGTTGAGTCAACACCAGGAGTTCACTGGGAGCGTACCGGAACCAACCCATTCCCCGTAGAACGAGAAGTCAGGCTTACCTACATCTTGTCAAGGTGGCACACGATTTGCGCAGTGTAGATGGTGAAGCATCATTTCTGCAGGGAAGTCTTTGACCCACCCAGCCCAAGTTCCCATTCACACACCGCATTCCCAGTACAGCTTGAACACTGCTTGCAGTTGCGAGGATGCGAGGATGCCACGGAGTCCAGTAGATCGCTGAAGTAGCTGGTATACAGTCGCGTTGAGCTTAGAGTTTGAGTCGTGAACAAGGCGATGTATTGCCAGGTAGCGCACAATTTATCGATGAGCGGCAGTATCGTGTAAAGTACAAAGAAACATTCATCCGCGGCGGTTGCATGAGCGGAGTTGTATTATAGGAACAAATCGGGCCGGCATGTCGAGACTTGCACTTGCTTCCCGTCTATTCGCTGCAACCTACTTATCAGCTCGTCTATCGCCCTCGATGATACACACCAATAACAAACCCCACATTCTCTATGTCTCCGATTGTCTCAGGAAGACAACAGGATTACCGCTGCCAGCGCGCATATAACGACATTTCCCGCCGTCCGACTCCTGGTACGCATATCTAAATCCACGGACTTCTCGCTCCTTCTCACTCACATATGCTGGCATCCGATAGCTACCTAGTCAATGTCTCTGATATAATCAGGCGGAAGCGCCCCACTCATCAAGCTGTGGGAGACGTCCGGCCCAGAGTTCGCATTTACTCTGTATTTGCCAAGGCCACTAGTGCGTCGTAGTCTATCTGAGCACTCACCCACCACTAACCAATGAGTATGTCAGCCGATCAGAACGTAGCGAACAACTAACGAAACGATAACGTCGGTCGAAGCAGCACACCCTAGTGAGCCCTCCCATTCGCCTCTTGAATCCCGCGGAATATACATTTATTTCGTATTTTTACCGCGCGCAGGGCTCGCCGATTCCTCCTCTCGCAGTCAGCACTTGCTACGCAAGGTTTCACAAAGAATTTACCCCGTCTACCTAGCTTCCTCCAACCAACGCGATCACTTTAAAACGTTACCGCAAAGCGCAATACTCAGAGCACTCATCCTCACTCTCTACACCTGTCCAACCGCTTCTGTACTTGTTCCCTTGTCTCCAAAAAGGCTACCATCATGGGCCACATTTCCGAAGCAGAAACATACAGCGAAGACGCGCTTCCTGCGTATACTCCCATGCCATGGTTCGTCTTCTCAAACGTCTCGGGAGTTCGGGTTTCATGGTGACCTGTTATTCATAGGTCGCTGAAGGAGATTCGCGCTTCCATTCCCGCTGAACTCTTCGTACGCGATACACGACGCGGTTTACTCTACCTCGCCCGCGATATTCTTCTCGCAGCTACGGCATGGACTCTCGCTACCTACATCGACTCTTATTTCCAATCTTCAGCTACGAAGGAAGCACTTGGCTCGGTTGGCGCGGAAGTTGGACGATGGGCAGCTTGGGGTGTCTAGTAAGCCCCGTCTATAGATTGTTTTCGCGAATAACTCTGACACGGATATAGCTGGTGGTTCCAAGGACTCATCTTCACCGGTATCTGGGTTATTGGCCACGAGGTCCGTCATTCGCATCCACCGTCTGAGCGATTCTGACTCATCGCCTAAAATAGTGCGGACACGGCGCTTATTCCGACCACAAAATCGTCAACGACGTCATTGGATTCGTACGTATCACTATATTCCTATCATATCTTTGTACATAACCAAATTTACCCATCTCTAGATCACCCACTCCTTCCTCTGGACGCCCTACTTCTCCTGGCGCATCTCGCACCACCGGCACCACTCGAACCACGCCTCGATGGAGCGCGACGAAGTCTACGTTCCCAAGACGCGTGAGGATCTCGGGATCCCCGAGAAGCCAAACCACGAGATCGACTGGGATGAGCTGTTCGGGGACACGCCAATTTACACGCTGTACATGCTCATTCGGCAGCAGGTGCTCGCGTTCCCTGCTTATTTGCGTACGTTCGTTCTCTTTGTCCATAAGCGCCTTTTTACTAATCTCCGAATATACTCTACAGTCTTCAACGTCTCTGGCCAAAAGACCTACCCCAAATGGACGAACCACTTCGACCCCAACTCGATCCTGTTCACCAAAGCGCAGCGGAATGCGGTCATCATGTCCAACATAGGAATCGCGCTCATGGTGTGGGGCGTCACCTACGCCTGCACGGTCTACGGGATTGCCGACGTCATCAAGTACTACGCCTTCCCGTGGCTCGAGGTCTCACACTGGTGTACGTCCCTTCACTACGCTCACTACTCTTTCTTCATCGACGCTAACCACCGCTTTCGTAGTCATCATGATCACGTACCTGCACCACACCGACCCCACGCTCCCCCACTACCGCGGCAAAGAGTGGAACTTCCAACGCGGGGCCGCAGCGACCGTCGACAGGCCCTTCCTAGGCTGGCAGGGCCGTTTCTTCTTGCACGATGTTGCGCATTACCATGTCGTGCACCATGTACGCTCCCTTCCAATTGATTTCTCCTTGTGCTTGTCTGATTATGTACCTCGTCTCCCAGTTCTTCCCGAAAATGCCATTCTGTAAGTCCACGCTCCTCGCCTTCCCATGCCTTTCCTCTTCGCAACTCATTCGCATTCTAATACACTACATTTCGTTTCGCAGATCACGGACCCGAAGCGACGCAACACCTCAAAGCATTCATCGGCGAGCACTACGCGTTCTCCGACGAGCCCGTCTTCCAGGCGCTGTGGAACAGCTACAATAAATGCCAGTTCGTCGAGAATCAGGGTAAGGATATCTCCCGCTCTTTTCATTATTTAATATTGATCCCTGATGCATGTTGTGATTTTGTATAGGTGATGTTCTTTTCTACCGCGACAAGAAAGGGCAGGCTCTGCGTCGCCCCGCGGACCAATACCGCGTCGCTACCAAGACGCAATGAACCCCGTACCATGATATCTAATGTCATCATTAGATTTCAGCCTTCGTGTACATATATACGGTAATCATCTTCGGACAATAAAATCTTTAAAGAGCAAAAACGGAAGAGTATGTACTTTTTCGTGATATTTGTTGTCTTTTGCATGTATATGAGCATGGTATTTCCTTGATGTAGACTGCATTCACGTTTGGTTTTGAAACTAGAGTATAAAAATGCAACAAACTATTTATTTCAACGTCCTGATACAGTGGACCTACGCCTGAAGCATTCCTTGCTACAAGAAGAATTTATTCAAGGGGCTTCTTGCGTAAGGCTACACAAGGAGGTAAGCATGCAAAATAGAGTCAGTTCACTCACTGATACCCTAATATTCTTCTGTGTTTCCGGCCACACTGACTCTCAACCCATCCGCCTTCTGTCCGCTCATGTCCCTCCCTGTCGCTACCCCACTCCCGCCTGCATCACCAGAGCCCCCGCCTCTCACGCCTCCACTGCGCCGTAGCATCCTTTCGTCTAGATCTCCAAGAGGTACGTACCATTGTGCACATCTCCCCCCGTCTAGCTCTACACTCACAATGCCCACAGCACTTCACTATCAGCAACGTCATAACTGACAACACAACGGGACACGTACCAGCTCTCCTCAGCCCTCGCGAACACCCTCTGTCGTCTCACCTTCTTCCACATCTCGAGTGCCGCCGCCATCGAGTTGGCCAGCATGAATGCACCTACAGCGTCGAAAATAGTCGCCGATGACTTGAATCGGGGTGTGAGAGTCGCAGGATTCATTGGAAGGGTGGGGGGAGTAAAGCGGTCGACGACGAGGGCATTGGTGAGCGAGACACTTTCATTGCAAGGCAATTTCAAAAGCTCACCTCGTTTCTGCAACCCCGGTTATTCAGTCGCATTCAGGCACCTTCGAAATCAATGACCAACGTCCAACACATGATTTTACGGGCGCAATCGTCGCGGGAAGGGTTCGGCGCACATGGGACTGGCGTGGGTCGCGACGAGCGAAGGCAAACGAGAATGGGGAGTAAATCCAGTGCACGATGGGTGACGTCGTGTGCTTACCTCGTTCCTTTGACCCCATTCCATCGTCTCCGCCTTCCACATCATCAGCACACAACGCCGCCCTATCGCAATCCGCCCGTTCGTTGCACGTCGCTGTGTTGTCGGGTGAGTATGCTCGCATTTTCAAAGTCACTACTGACTTACATTGAATGAAATTTGAGGAGGCATAGCCGTAGTCGGCGATGCTTCATCAATCTTGTCAGAATGGTCAGTAAAGAAATGGAAACAACGGAAATACTGACTTACCTCGTTTACAGCAGAACTACAACACTCTCCACACCACATGGGCCGCCGCCGACTGTTTCCCCAGCGCCCTCGACTTCCCCAGAATGTCCACTGGCAACACGAGAGCGATCTCGCGCGAAATCATCGCGGGGAGCGGCGGGGGCAATGTGTGAAGGCTGTGGGAGGCATCATGCATCATCACACCCCGCGCCGCCGCCGTTCGCATCCAGACTTATTCGTTGACGAGGTACGGAGCACGAGAGCACAATTTGCGGTGTCTATGCCGTCGTCGTTATCTGTCTGCGCAAAAATAGGTGAGTACAAGGAGTTATTCAGTCAAAATGATGACTTTCTTGGTCTGCAGCCCTTCCGTGAGCACGACGCGATGGCAGCGAACTGCGAGGGTGCAGAAAGGTGGTAGTGGGTGTGGACATTGACGACGATGGGCTGGTAAGTGATGAGACTGTGTCAGGGTGTGTGTATTACTTACTTGGCTTCT
>QFFD01001193.1:0-17522 GCA_003314615.1 Pholiota microspora
CCTGAATTCATCAAGAGAATGAAGCCAAACTTCAGTACCCCAATGCATGCTCCGCATTGGTGGCGCTTCAAAGAGGTACGCACCGTCCACTCTATGCTTATCCATCGCACTGACATCCCAACCCACAGACCGAAGGTAGAAACCGCGAATGGCTCGAACGCGACTACACCATCTTCGGCAAGATGACCAACCAATTCACCACAGGCTCCGACGGCCCCAACCCCAAGAGCGAATGGCGCTTCCACCCCGCGCTCGACCAGCCAGGCGAGATCACTTTGCAGACACGCACAGACAAGGCATTTATCGGGGAGTACTATACCTCGGGGTCATACTCGTACCCATATGGTGGGAGCTCGGGGGGCTGGGGCGTGTCGTTCGTGGGGGGCGATTCGGACCAGCGCGTGAAGGGGAAGGTGGTCCCGCTGAGGACGAGTGAGCCGAGGTTCAGGTTTGTTGCAGATCCTAATGTGAGGGGTATGAATCCTTTCAAACATAATTGGGAGATTAATGATGAAGGGGTTGGTCAATGGGAGTGAATGTGGATGTGATAGATATTTGTTGCTTCATATGTTGTCTGTTCAATGGAAATAACTATTGTCAGTGAATTGAATGAGCAAAGGAGTAGACCAAACCATTATTTCCTAACATCAACAATTATGGGAGGAAAAAATTGAGGAACGAACATTCATTAATTGCAGAAATGGTAGGATACATGTTCGATGGGCGCCTTGTCAATGATTGAATGTGGTTTGCAGGTTTCTAGAGAGTCCAACAACAAAAATTCTATGTATAACCCCGCTTCTCCCACTCCCCCTCCCTTCCTCGACACAAAAAATACGACTTCAGAAACGAAGACAACAAAAACCAAGAAAATAAAAGCAAGAACCAGACATGGAAGAAAGCAGGTAGGGTGGATGATATCATACATACAAGAAAATAAAACTGGAGTTGGAAGTGGTTTAGGAATGGTCTAATAGGTGGTTGGCGTGTATAGGCGGTTGGCGTTTACGCTTAGCGGATATAGAGTGGGTATGTGTCTAAATCAGGGGGTGGGGAGGGGATATAATCGCGCGACGGGAGCAAGGTATCGCGAGAAGCAATAGCCTTTCTTTTAACGTGTCGAAATGAATAACTCATGAGCGTACTGCGGCGGGTTTTGCTTTCGCAGGGACGAAGATCCACGATAACGTTATAAAGATACGGAAGCCGACAGCGACGCCCAATGTGCCCGCCGTCCCAACCTTTGCGAGGATGGCGCGTCCGGCGAATGCGCCGAGGAACAGCGAGACTGCTGCGATGAGACGGTGATCGCGCGTCTTTACACGTTCTTTCAGACGGAAGAGGCGGGGATCGGACATGAGCTCGACCCAGACGGTAGTCAGCACGACTGTGAGGATTGTATCAGCGGATGATAAGAAACTGAATTGAAGCAAGTAAAACGCACTAGTTGTCCCGAATTGTGTGTTCAACCGCTTGCCTAAAATACCTTGCACACCAAGACTCGCGCTCATAAACGCAAGACCCACAAAAGTGAGGGTGTTCGTCCACGCCGGGTCGTCGCGCTGATTCGCGATACTCGGTTGACCAGATTTCCAGAACGCAATCGCCGCAGCCATGGTGAAGAGTGCCTGGATAAACGTGCCTGCTACAAGCCACACTCGTTTGTGTGCGCCGACCTTGTCTCCGATACGGCCGAGGAATGCGCCGGCGTTGAATGAGATGAGAGAGCAGAGGGCCTGCTGATCGGCTTTGTGGAAAGTCGAGTCGCGGAAGCCTGGCGTGCCTTCCCAGAGACGACAGATAGCGATAGCGAGCTGTGGCATGGTTAGCGCTCGCCCAATTCGCGCAGGTATAACGTCAACGCACCTGAGCGAAGTTTCCAGTTTGGAATCCACACCAGACGAAGATGGCAGAGAAGGACACAACATCACTGTTCCCGCCCAAAAAAAAATTTAAGTAGTGTCCACGAGTAAAACTTTGACAGGAGAACATACATATAACCGGTCATGAAGCAAAACGCAGCCAATGGTCCCGTCGTCTCCGCGGGGTCAACGTCGGTCATAAGATACTGGTAAAGCGAGACCGTCTCCGTCTGACCCCCTCGTTCCACATCCCCCTTCGTTATGGAGGACATAGTGTCTGGCCGAGATGGCGGTGACGGCGCCTGAGTCGCCGCGCTCTTCTGATCCACAGTATTCGACATTTGAGCACCTATAATCCAAAGTCAACCTACGCCGTTGCTGGGTAGAGCCTGGGGGCGAGGGAGAAGGATGGTGGTTGCGGACAGAGATTTTGCGGAGTGACGCCTTTTGTGTGAATGGCCTAAATCAGGTGTCTTGGCAACTTTCGGATGTCCGCTCGGTGCTCGGGTCCAGCGGAGCTCGTTCGTTTGTTCCCAAGTCTTTCTTTCCAAGTTCCCTCTCTATCCCCGGCCTTAATAGTCTCAGCACTCTCATTCCAACGAAACGTTTCTCGTAGAAGACGACGGAGTTGCTTGGGTTGCGTCGACAGCCCCGTCTTGGACGCACAAATTTTCAGCCATCAATGAATGTCAAGCATAGCAGCCAAGACCAAAAATATACGGCACTGTGGGTTCTGAGTCTTTCTCTTGCTATTCTACTTCCGGTTTCGCCCTGCAGCTCAGCGTCCGAAGAGGCTTGTGAAGCCGCTCAAACAACGCACAAGACGTATTCTCGCTACTGCTTTGGATGACAGCTGTTGACAGCCACCCTCGGCGTCCACATTTCACTTCGATTGCGTCATCTGTACAGTACTCGAGCGCTATCGTGACATGAGGAGATAGGCTAAGAAGAGGGCCAAGAATCGAACGAGCTCCTCGAGCTCCGGCGGCGACGCTGATGGGACATTGACAGAGGAGTAGAGGAGCAGAAGCGTCAAGAGGTTTTGTAATACGCAAAGCAGGTGCGCGACCAGAAATCAGACAAAGATGCAGCACTATTGCGGGATCACTTCATTTGTGTTACTAGTTCTCACCACGGAAACGAAATCACTTTCTTGTTCACGAGGGCAATTTTCGTCCTGATGCCCTTCTTCCTGCCGATACAGGGCGCTAAAGTGATTAGCGCCCGGTTTCTATAGACAACCTCCTTTCTGCAACGCGCTCCTCGAAATCTCAGGACAACCCACCTGCACATCAGACGAAACACACAGCGCAGCGCATGCGGACTTGAATGATTCCCAAGCTTCCTCCTCGTACGTTCTCGCTTTCATTCCCAATATCTTGGCGCTTCTATATCCGAAACCTTCAATCGACGACGCTTTCCTGTTCACAAAAACTGGACATGGCCCAGGAATCGAAGTCCTTAGCACCAGAAAACGTCGACATACTTTCTGTTGTATGATTTGGGAGAAGGCCCAGTGAATATGTATGGCACCGATAAAGAGCGCCGAGCCCGACGACTCAGTTCAGTTGATGTACCATATCGAGTACGCAGAGTAAGTGTAGTAAACACATCTGTATCGCCTACCTCCAAAGAAACTGCATCACAGGGCGCGATATAAGTATGGTGGGTTGGTACAAGAGCTCCGCTCAACACCTTGCAGTGTAAGCAGTTCGTGAGGAGTCTAGGACAAGACAGGTTTGAGACGCCAGAGGCCTAAGGTGGATTCTTGTGGAATGTCTGCTTCGTGGATGTACAAGTTTTGGTTATAGTTCGGATGGGAGGAACTAGATAAACAAGTGGCATAGGCATAGAGGGAAATTATGCAGGTACAAACCCTTCTGTAATGATCACCGCCGCCCTTTTCTCCTCTTCGTAGGCTTCGTGATAGAATCTGGTAACCACTCGTTCGCCGCGCTGTCTGGTTCTTCGGGACCCTTGACTACTGCGGCTCCGTTGGGTACTTGTTCATCCTTGCCGATGAGGTGGCGATCGTCCCTTTCCTCGAAGACACGGCGCGGTAGAGGTGCCGGTAATGAAGACGGTTGGGAGACGTTCCCTTGCAGCGCCTCCAGGCGCTCCCGCTCGTCGGCAGCGCGTGAGGCGGCTTCTATCTCTGCAGGGCTTACGTCCTCCCCGCGGCGAATACGAGCAGCGATTTCAGGTGTAACGCGTACGCGCCGCACGTTGGTCTGAAACCCGGCAGCTGAGACGTCACGAACGAAGGAACACGGAGACAGACCAACGAAAAAGTTGAGAATAAGCAGGGGATAGAGGTGCATGGGTTAGATCTGGCAGATAGAAAGCAGAATTAGAACGCACCGCCCTTGCCGATACCATAGAGCCGCAGACGTCGAGCGAGATACCAGCGGCGCACAAAATATGCTGAGAGAAGTACAATCGGTGGGACTCTGTTCGGATCTACTCAGTGAATACTGATAAGAATACAGCACGAATTAACTGACGCTACAAAGAGCAGAGAAGGATAATCGTCCACAGTAGTTGAAGACATGATGGACGTTGAGGACAAACTTGAAGCTGAATTTGAGAATCGTCATCACTCATTTACGCGGTGCACGTGTCCTCGGCGCCTTTTAAGGATCCGCTCCTCAGCCTGCCGGGGGTCACTGCGCATCCGAGTTTTCTAACGCAATACGAGAGATATGATTGCGTCTAGGTGAAATTCAACACAACCTCAACACAACCCACTCCGCTACCTGCGCGGCGGATTATGTAAGACAAAAAGGGAAGCAAACAAAGAAAGTTGTCGAACGCGTCGCGACGTGTGTGCCAGTGTGAGCTACTTTTTTCACAGAAACGCAGGTATCATGGGCACAGCAATCAACAGGTGCGCAGAAACCTCCGCGAAAGCTGAGATAAACCGTCCTTCAAAAAAAAGGCAAAGGGTGCAAATGTTTGGTCGCGTTTGTGAGGAATGATTGCCCGCTACGCTCGCAATGAAGTCCTCTTCTCTTGCTCTGAGTCCTTCAAATCACTAAATATCCCTTCTATATGGGTTGCACTCCTCTGCATGCCGCAACCTTCCGAGCCCATTCACCAGCAGCGCTTCTGGTGCAACTTGGACGTTTAGCGGCTACATATGGCGGCCAAGGGCACACGCTTCTCTTTGCACTCTCTGCCAACTATCCTCGTCCAGAAGACTTGCAGGATGTTGTGAATAGGTTCAAAACGTTCCATGATCCTCTTACAACAGAGGCAACAAAGGACAAAGTAGTGCAGACAAAACTAGGACGTACTGTCGGATGTCTGTCGGATACGACTCCAGGCGACGCGCGGCTCTCGTGTGCGGTAGCTGTCTTTGATTCTGAATTCTGTGTACCATTCCGTTCCACTCTTGCTGGGCGCGTGCAGCCCCAGGTTGGCCGCTGGCATGCCTTCCGCAAACAGGAAGAAGAAGAAGACCTCTTGCCTCTGGATTGGACAGCTGCCAAGTCAGAGAGCGGCGCAGTGGACTGGGAGTCTGTCTGGAACCATCGCAGCTCATACGCTGCGTCTATGCTCCCAATGGAACTGCAAAACATCCCGCAAGTCTGACTTACCGCCTTCATTCCTTGGTCAACTAACCTACACTCGCAGAACGGATAAAATTAACACCCTGCTCGCGTTCTCCTCACCCCATCCCGACGCGTTTACGAGAGCTTTGTCTACATTCCAGACCTCTTCATCGATGGCTCTGACTCTCACCGCCGCCCCCACGCATTTTATCACCGGTCGGCCTGTGACGTTGTTCATGGACGGGGAGATATATGGGGACGGCGCGGTGGGCGTGGCACTTCTGCATGACCCCGAAGAGATGGATCCGACGTACAAAACTGAATTCGTGGGTGTGCAGAAATTGGGTGTGCCGATGGTTGTTACCAGGTATGCATTTATTCATAAAACTATCTCAACATATTGCCTGACATTTCTCAGCAACGAAGGCAACATGATCAACTCATTAGACGACTTGAACCCAACGAAACTCCTACTCAGCGCACTGGACGGCGCAGGCCTCAGTTCTCCATCATCCCGCACATTCAAAGAAGACGCACAATTCGCGCTGGGTGTCCTCGACGCGTTCGGAGATGTCAGCTTTCTTCCTCCCGCTCTTGTCTTTCTCTCTTCTATGACTAATGGTCTTTGCAGATAAAACAAACCTACCGAATAACCGCAGGCGACCCAGCATCGCGCGGTGGCAGTCTCGCGCTCGATGCCCCCAGCGCGCCGGAAGTGGGCACCACTGTGCAGGTACGTCTCCCCTCTCCCCTCCCCTCTCCCTCTTTCTCACTCACACCACAACTCCCCGCTCACACCTCACCCACCCCTCACCACCACCACTCACTCATACCAACAACCACGTACCACGCACCACACCCCTAGTTCCTGCACTGCAGAGACACAGCAAAGTGGATAAACGTCTCCCGCTCTCTACTACCCCCAGCGACGCCGAATTCCGCCGGACGCAAACGCGCCGTGGTTGCGTTTATGACGGTGCCTGAGCCTTCCGGGGAGGTTACGGCGGAGGTTCCGGGCGAGTCCACGGGCGAGCGCATGGGGCAGACGGACACTCCGGCGTCCAGCGATGCGGCGGGGAGTAGGGAGGGGAGTAAAAAGGCTGAGGTGGAGGTGGAGGATGGGGTAGAGGAGATGGAGGGTATCTTCGAGGTCTCCTCCACGCGCGGCTTTGTCGTGTCGTGGCCGGAGGAGGATGAGCCGTGGGCGTGTTCGTTGCCTGGAGGTGTTGGGGTGCTGCAGTGGGACTAGAAAGGAGTCCTGGGTAGAGGCAGACGAGCGTACGCCTGAGTGGGTACATGTTACTGGAGATGAGTGCATTGAGCTCGCCCTACAGTTGGTCAACTCCTGCGCAATATTCCATGGTCTCCAGAATTGGCAACTTTATTCGCGGCCGCAGATATTTGCATGCATCTGAGCCGGCAAACCACAGGAGACCAGAAGCATTAGAATAGTCATACAGACATTGTGGCAGTATACTACAATCTACATAAGTGTCTAGGAAGAAAGAAGTCATCCAGTGTGTGAGTCGTTAGAGTTATGTGGCCCGAAGTTTACTGTGGTACGCTGGTAGTACGTGTATTTGTGTCGTGTTAGCACTAATCTCGTCCCATCGTCAGTGTACAGAGAAAAGGCTGTCGGCGGCTAGACTAGATATGTAGTAGCCAGGTCGGAGCAAGAACGATTCAATCTAGGTCATCCAAGATGAATCCTTCTGGGAGCCCCACTAAAGACATCATCGCCGGGCGCGCAACGAGGACGCAAGCACAGGAAAGTCCAACGCACAGCGCAATTATAAGGAAGAAATCGCGCGCTGGAAACAAGATTAGTGAAATAGCTACACAACAAACAAAAAACTGCCGTCGAGGACAAAAAGATGAACACAGGACTCACAAATCCACTGCTCCTGAATTTTGAAAACCGCCACGCCGCTCCTTGTACGTATCTTGCTCACCGTCCCAGAACTCCGCCTTCGGTGATGCGCATGTCTCATCTTCTCAATGGGGAGCAGGATCCGCTCCATCTCCCTCTCCCTCGCCTTCGCTTTCAGGTCCACACGGAACTTCTCCGTGTCCCGCTCCCGCTCCTTGCCCTTCCCTTTGTCCTTGGCTGTGGGAGGCAACGAATGCGAAAAGAGGAGAGACTCCGATTCAATGTGGATACGTGGGATGGAGGAGCTAGTACGGGTCTGTGTATCCGTAGGTGCTGCCCATTGCACCCGTTGAGGCTCGCGGCTGGTGCTGCTGCCAGACTCCAGAGAGCTGCTGCTTGACTGAGAGGAAGATGAGGAGTAGGAGCGTGTATGTTGTTTCCCTTGAGGGCCGGAAGACGAGTATCCTGAGGTATACCCATCCGTGCTGCCCTCGAAGAGCTGCCCAGGGATAACGGGCGTGGGCTGCATGCTCTCTGCACTGGGTGCTGCGGGAGATATGCCATACTGATACTGTGCACTTTCCAGGGGCCAGGCATCTGCGTCTGCATCCGAATACACGGGGGTCGGTTGTGTGCTTACATCTGCGGTTGAAGGGGAGTACTCTGAATCGTCTGCGCCCAGACGCCGGATTCGGGGTGCCTTGGGTAAGGGAACTGCGTCTACATCGTCCTCGACGTAAGGCGGGGTGGTTGGGGGGATTATGCGGCTCTTGCTCGCATCATCGATGACGGTGGTGAGATTGGTCTCTGCGATCCCTGGGAACGAGGTGAGTGAGTCCGGGGTGGAGGTGGTGCTGTTCGTGGGGGAAGACGGGTCGAGAAGGAAAGACATTGTGTGTGTTTAGTTCGTAAGGTCAGTTTGTGGTTAATTTTGAGGCGACAACCAAAATCCCGTGTGGTGGGGCAGTTGTAGTTGTGTGCCAGTGAGGCAGAGAGTCAAGCCTTGGGTATTTGAATAGTTCGTCTTCGTCGGCTAGCTGATAGAGCAAACGTCCCCAACAGAAAAGAATCGTAGTTGAGCCTTATGTTCGCCTGCCTTGAGGCTCGACTCGCGGTCTGACTCGACCAGCTCAACCCTTGATAGATGGTGTTAACCGAAGTTACCAGCTTCAAAGTAGCTGGTAGAAAGGTTGAAGTTCTCAATGAGCTTGATCGCCTCCAAACGATGCTGTATTCAGGTGGTGAAATCAAATACAGGAGGTCACAGCAAAGCGAAAGGCTCGAAAAAGGACAGGAGTGGGCTAGGGATGGTGGTGGTGCGGCGATGAGCGCAGCGCACAGGTTTTTACTGACCTCATTCATTTCCGGCGTTGACGACACATCACCGGACCGAAAACCGAGGACTGCTAAAGAATCACATAACTTATATTTGATAAACCAAAGGAGAAATGTCTCTTACTACATGAAGTAGGGAAATACTTGGAACAAACCAAAATTTTGCAGACCGAATTTTAGCGAGCCTGTAGCGATATATATATATGAGTTGGAATTGAGTATACTTTTGTGTCACTAAGAAATCGTTGGAATGACTACTTGGGTCACAATCAGTCAACCTTAAGTTGGTGCTAAGATGACCTACAGTGTATATCACCTATTTAACAGACTGCCCAAGATAGTCAAGATAAATTTCTTGAAAGCTTGTTTTCCCCAAGTTTTCCCAATATTTTCCTAACTACTCGATTGAAATGAACATTCTAGCTAAAGTATTCTGATCCAAACTTTTAGTCATGATATTCAGCTTCCCTTCCCAGCCTCCACATTCAAGTCTACACAACCGTTGAATTAGCGCCCAAAGGATTTCATGTCGAACATGGGAGGATCTTACGGCGCGCTCGCCGCTCGCCCAACGAGCCCGGTGTCTTCCGATGCTCTTTGGCTTCACCTCACGACTCACGGGCGCTTTCTGGTCTTTCTGCCTGGATGTGTTCTTCGATTCTTTTCTCTGGAGATGTTTATATAACGTTCTGACAACGAATGAGTCTGCTAGGTTGTGCTCTCTAGGTCTGCTCTAAGTTCCCTTCTTACGCCTTGGGGAATTCGTCGAACGGACCATTTCTCTGGGTAGGCGGAGCTAGTGGCTCGCATATCTCATGCGACTACAACAGATCTGCTTTTGGATGGACACGCTACAAGGATGAATCTGGGAAAACGCTCAAGTAGGAAACAGGTATGAAATGTTTTGGTTATCTTGTAGCCTGTGAAGATGCTACGTATCATTGCGCTTGCCCGGGAGACAGTCAGGGTGCAAATATTCCAACCTCCTGGCGGGAGATGGTAAAGCACCAGCACTTGGAGTTGCTCCAGGAAGTTGGAGACCGAGATGCTACCCACCCGGCCAAAAACGACTCGAATTCACCGATAATTGTTCACCTGACTCATTGAATTTTTTGCCACAACAATAACGCAATGAAATCTTTTTTCACACCACGACTGTTGATATCCTTATAAGGGAATTCAAACCTCTACCTTCGACTTTTCTGGTATATGACTCGGAAAAAAGCCTGCTGTCAACCGGCCATCGCACATCCAGCGCTCGGTCTCCAAAACGTGGCAGCGTAATCAGCTCAATCAGCTCGTGGGCTTCCTCAGGAGGCAGAATAGGACCTTGTTCATGTCATGTGCCAAGGGCTCTCCAGCATATATAAACCTCTCCTTTTTTGCTTTCTCTCTCTCCACCGGCCATTGAACCCCCATCTACATAGGCCTTTTGGGGGGCACAACAGTCTCTTCCATTCATGGACAGTGGCATCGTAACCCACTTTTCTCCCTCATTTTGCCATGGGCTGTGGTGTATGTATCCCGCTGCGTGCATTCACGACGCCAGTTGTGGCCAATACATATCCCGTCCTGGACGTGGTGCAGCATAGCGACCGTTGCATGGCGCATCCCGGTTCGTGAGCTCTAGAAGTGTAACGAATAAGCCTGTGTCCCTCAGCTCACTCCGTACCCATATGCCTTTGTGCACAATTTTTCGAACCTCGTCCCTTCGGGATGAACCTTCAAACGTAATGACTACTGTAACTCAGGGTGTCTGCTCACGCACATTTGGAAAGGCACCCGCTATACGCGCTGTTGTCACAGCACGTTCTCCACGACCCAGGAAGTTTGCGCTTCGGCCGTTTTACTTCCTGGGTCGAATTGCTACTTCGGCGGAGGGTCTAGTATGTTTCTCTCACAATTCTCCTGAATATTTTGCTGATTGACATTCTTTCTATGTAGCCCACGCCGTCGCATGCAAATGCAACCTACAGGCCATCAATTCAACTCAACAAACCAAATCTGAACAACCTCCTCATGACTGCTCTTGATCATGACGTGATCTTAGGCCCCCAACACTGTCTAACCCTGTTCTTCAGCTCCACCCTTGACGACAATGTTTAGCCTTGGTACACCACTAGGCTAGTGCATTCTATGATTAGTTGTAAACCCGTTCTATGTGTCAACTGTCTGTCGCACCGTTTGTTGTAGTTACCATTTCATTCAGTTTCCTCCAATTTCTTATATCAGTCACTTCACTCGTTTGCATGATTCAGTTGACCTATATGTTGTTTGCACTATATCGGACTCCTGTTCGCTCAGTATAGGACCTGAATGTTCCTCTAAAAATCCAACTTCAGAGTACAACGATTCGTATATTTGTATAGTCACGTTGGTGTCAACTTGGACTGGGATCAAACCGGGTTCGAACCTATAAATCTTTCCCACAGGTTCGATCCCCTTGGAACGTCCATGACTTCCATCGCACTTTTTGCAATTCTCTGCCAGCTTGTCGTTTTCATTCCCTTGTTGCTGCTTATTCTGCGTTGATTCTGTAACTCTGTAATACTAACTGTCGGTATCACAGATCGATAGTCCTCGTGCAAGGTGTGATCCTTGCGTAGCCGTTCAGTCTACTTAGAGCAGCCTCTGACCCCAGCTGTACATTCACATTTGCTATCAATTTGCTACGCTACCATTTTGCTACTTCAAAGCGTTCCTTCGGCAGCAATCGGGCTCGGAGTGGAGCGTAGCTAGTCCTGATACTACATAAGTAAGTTCTGTAGATCGTAACTACTTAGTAGTAACAAATTACAAGTCGCAGAATAGGTTAGTGAACCAGGGACAAAAATGTCCCTCAAACCGGGATCGAACCGGTGGCCTCGGGATTACGTAACAAATTACGTGGATACAACCTTTACAGTCCCACGCTCTTCCAACTGAGCTATCGAGGGCGCATACTAAGGAACTCAACAAAAGGGAATAAGTTAAAGGCACCATACTTCGTCACGAATTCCTTGTGTGATTGATCGTCTGAGTCCACTGCCGAGAAGGTTATCATCTTCGTCTTGTCCTGTGTTCAATAATGGAGGAGACTATCAGCACGAGCGCGGACAGTGTGCGCACAATCTATCAGCTACACTCTACAGAAACTGGCAACGATCAGCGAGGACATCATGATTTCGTAGCAGGGAGTGCGGACAGTGTGCACGGACCAGACACAGACGTGGACTGCTCGACGACGACGAGCAGTCGATATAGCGGAGTGCTCGTTTCGGAGCCATCGAGTACACATTCTTTGGTTCTGCCGTCTCCCCCAGATAGCCCAGGAGGTAGTCCATCCCCTTCGGTGGACAGCGCGTCCGAATCATCCCTACCATCTGTATCATCCTCGTTCTTCTTCTCGTCTTCGGCTCCAGGGAGTCCTGGGCATTCACATCCTGGATCATATCCTTCTTCCCATCCACATTCTGATCATGAACCCGAGCGTGAACAGGAGCACGATGAGCATGACGCAAGCCATCACCATCAGGGGCTTATTATACCATCTCTAGCCTTGCCTGAGTCACTGAGGAAACCTACACCTTTTGGACAGACGCTTGGGGAGCTCAGAATTCTGGTTCTGGGCGGACAAGGAGCGGGGAAGAGCTTTCTTACTGGGCTGCTACTGGAAGACAACGAGCACGTCATCGATGTCGGTACATGGGAGGACTGGAATGCTGGTGAGGCTGGAACGGATAATTCGTATGCTCATGGGAAGGTATTACGGGCTTCTACGGACTGGAACGAACGGCACGATGCGCTGGGCTTGGAAGGTTTCGAGCCCTCAAAGAACGTGGAGATCGTCGAGCTTCCCGGGTACGCTCACGACACCAATGTACGTCCCCATAATTATGCCTCCGTCGTTGCCTTCAATTCTTATGCTCACTCTACACATCACAGGGAAGTGAACTGATATACTGCCTCAAATCTATTATCGAGAGCCCCTTTCGGGCTCTACATGACGTCCTACATCCAGAAAGCGATCCCTCAGGTGTGCTAGCCAGCCTACTTGCTTCCCCGACATCGCCACTATACACAGCCCTCGTTTTTCTGCTACCTTCTCGTAAGTTACGCAACTGCTTCCATGGCGTTTGTTTTCTGATCACTCCGTCAGCTCCAACACTGCTCGATGAAGAAATCATCCAGTCACTCTCGGAGTACATTCCAACTATCGTCCTCCCGCGAGGGCCTGACAATGATCACCACTCCCTCAGCACTACAATTGATACGTCTAAACTCTCCGCTTTCCGCCCAGCTACAGCTGTCGCACTGCGCACAGGACTATTTCATTCTCCTGGGACGGTTGCGTTACTGCGTACTGAAGCCGCGGATCGTTTTCTGCGGTGGCGCGAGGTAGAAAGGGCAGTCGACGAGATTCGGGACGTGAGTCAACGTGGTGTTGCACCCTCTAGCGCAGATGCTGGACAAGGGACGGTGAGATTCGACCAGGGGAAACCGAAGAGAAGGGTGGTAGTGGGAACATATAGAAGGGGGAGTCAGCATGAGAGCAGTCTAGGCGGTGTGATACAAGCAGAGGGCTGGAGCAAGGCTAAGTGGGAAGCGGAGTGGATGGAGAACCACGCTCAGGAAGTTGCACACCGTATGCGAGACGCCGAACACAGCCCCCATCGTTCGCGGAAGGGGACGATGCTCGCTCCCTTACATACCACCCAGTTCTTATCGTCAAGTCACAGACAGCACCTATCTGGATCTGACACGGAACACTCCAGTGAACCCTCGGAGACACCTGAACACTCGAAACAGCGCGGCGCCTCATCACAACACATACATGGGCCTGGTGCCCCCTTCGATCCCCTCCACTTACCGTCATTGTTGTTCCTTTCGGCGTCGCTTCTAGGCCCACTTCGTGCGCGCGTAGGAGCGACAATGCAGATTGCCGTGGAGACGTTGCGCGAGACGCGCGTGCGGGTTGCTCTCCTGGGTGGATTTTGCGTCGGTGTAGGGGTAGGTGTATGGGCTCAAGGCTGGTAAGTGTTGTTATGCCATGTTATTATGTAGGTGGAAGGAATTCCTAGCACCGCATCAGGTCCAAGTAGGGTTGTTCTTATATCTCGTTCGTCGTTCGATTGTTTCTTTTGTTGTAATTTCTTGAATTACCTTGTATCCACTAATAAAGGGTCGACGTGCCGTCGACACAACACCTTGCTGACTGTGCAGATGCGCATATAACCAAAACTGCGATTTCATATACAACGTAACGCGTCAAATAAGTAGTTTCAGAAAATATGATACATAGAGTACAAGTAGAGTACAAGCGCAAGAAACACACGACCAAAAAAAAAGGAGGGGCATACTTACGCGCTCGCCTCTCCGATCCCGCCGATGATTCCCTATGCGCCACCCGGACCCTACTCAATCAACGAGTAGAATGAAGCGTTCAGAGGGAGATGGTTTTCTACAGATTGTCGCCACCAGTCGCGGCCGCGGCAGCCGGCGTGTGGGAAATAACCTTGTGGCTAGTACTCAACTTATGCATGCTTCGAGATTTCTACATTATATTCGCAAGGTACGAATCGCGACTTCTTCGACTACAGACGACATCTAGCCTTAGGTGTTGCTTGATTGTGGAGGACTCAGTGCAATCGAATGGGCGAAGCTGTGCTACACGTGGTTGCACACTTGCTGCATGCCACGAGGCGATGCCGGCCTGCTTTATGCTTGCACTCGTAGCCCAAACTCAAGACTTGTCCTTTTATTCGGCCCTATGCAAAGGCAAAGTGACACAGTCGACCGACATCCTCCTTACCAGCACCATGCTGGATTTTATCGCACCATCGAGCCAACTACTGATCTTTCCCAGCCTTGGGAAGCAAGTCCTCCACCCTTCGCAGATCTTCCTATGTCTCCATCCGCATTCAAGCCTGTGTTTGCACTTCCGAAAACTACCCAACACTGTGGAAATAATTTGCTGACATCTACCAGTACAGTAGTAGTAACTTCACCTTCAAAAAAGCAAGGTCTATGGTGCCGAATTCTGCAGTTTATAAAATTGAGTGAGTTTCAATTCTTCTGATCTACGTTCTTCTATTGAACGACCATTAGGAAGGAAACCGCGTAAACTAGTTGTGCATTCATCTAGCTCAGATGAGCCCTACAATCCGTATAGTGAGAAGGTACCCCTCAATGAATGGAAGCAGTATGGATACTGGGCTCGACCATGGGTGGATGATATAATGGTTGTAAATTCTCGTGAGTTACCCATTTCCTTTGTTTCTCTCCTTGAACTTACCTTTTACATTTAGCCGTTACTAGTGAAAAGAGCATAACTACGGAAGCACTTGCAGACCTAGTGAACAACTTGCGAGATGAATTCGACCCAGACTTTGTGATCTTCCCAGAAAGGTGGATCGCAGGTGTCAAGCACCGAGCCCTCCCTCCACGTCCTTCACGGTGGAAGGATCCTGACCCGAACTCGCCTCTTCCGTTTCCCTGGGAAGTTCAGCTGAATCCGCTTCTTCGTCACATGCTTTGGGGGCCTTCTCCCCTACGCTGGTGTATCTGGGACGATCCAAAATTGAAACTTTATTTCGGTCAAAACGACAACAAGATAGCCTCGTGTACTGATACAGACAGAGCGCAACCTGCTACGTGGCCGTTTTTAACCTGTATGTATTTCAATGCAGTTCAAGGCGATGATGCGCCTCATTTTCCTTGGCCTTTTACGGCTTACAATCCAAGGGGACTGAAAGTCGGTGACATTCTGACTGAAATTCATAACGTCTTCAGCCAGAGTGTCCCTCAGGCAGAGTTTAGCAGCTGGCCTGAGTACAGGCAGCGCGCTGCTCGTACTTGGCACGGATACCGCATGAATTGTCGTGCTGGACCCCGGCAAGCTCCTGACAATGACTATCTTCGTCGTTGGGATGCTCTTTGTGGTGCAATATACTTTCGCGGTATCGAACCTACTGTCGACGGTGAAGGTTGGATGATCGTCTTTGGTAACTACTGAATATGGTACTTGGTCTCTGTCTTATCTTCTGTACTCTACAGCATCATGTAGCTACCTATCTGATATTGCTCTGCGGGGCTTGTAACATAGGAGTATTCTTAATAACAATTCATATTTTCTTTATGCCAGACCGACCAAAAAGTAAACTAGGTGTCGGTGTCGACAAGGCGTCACTCAACCTAGTCATCGGTGCAAGGAAGTGCTACTGTGTGCCGGGCGTGAGCCTCGCGTTCAAAATAAGCGAAATTGCGTAAACAAGATTTGACTTCATTGAAGTTCATTCATACCTCCACAATCGATGTATGGACGAATACATTTTCGGAGGTTGATTGATTAAAAAAAATGCATGAGTGGTAAGTGAGAAGGGCGTGAAAGTTAAATTAGTGATAGATGAGGGTGAGCGAGCGTCTACTGAGCGTGGACAAGAGTTGGCCAGGAAGGCTGGTGTGGAGAACGTTCCTCATCAAACCAAGCTCCTTGATCTCTCAAACCGGGATCGAACCTATAGGGTTTATTGGTCAATCCCGGTTGAAAAATTACACCGTGTTCGATCCCAGTTAAAAGTGACGATAGAAATTGTAAAGGGGAACAGAGCAACCAGAGATGGGGAATCGGGAAAGTCAGTTCTTGCCTTCAGGGAAGAGGGGGAGTCAAGGTTTGATGTCTGCGCAGCCTAGACCAAGGGGTATATAGAGCGCGAGTTGCAGGATCCTTACGTAGTACAGTCTTCGGAAAGAAAGATACAGATATACAAGATACAGCGGGTGAAGGTCGAAAGTTCAACCAGAATTTGGGTCAAGCTAAAGACAGGATTGAGATCAGAACCACAGGACATTTCAGTAATTCATATCGACTTTCGACACTCACCAGCACTTTATAAGCCGCTCGAACTTCCTTTATAAAAGCATATATATCTCGACTTTCGTTGAGATTGCTGACGTAGATATTCATTGAAGGTAATTGAGGCGAGGATGTAATCACTGGGGAGTTAAGGTTAGCATCTGCGTTTCGTGTGTTAGGCGACATGTAATACCTTTGAAAGTCTGAGTAGCGAAATCAATCACGAAACTGGCTTCGAGTTCGGGGTCTGTTGGATCTAGGCGAGCAAAACGGATGAAGAGTCTGTCTCGTTCGAGCCCTTCGATCCTGCATCCCAGCCGGTCTTCGCATGCTTGCGTCTGGGAAGGAACATGTGATGCATATGAGCTCAGAGTAGACCGCTCTTTGTTCTTTTCTATATGACATTGTTTATCATCACCGAGGAACAGTCTTTAAGTTGGATGTACCTTTGCGGAGGTTCTGCACGTTGGTGCGGTATTGCTCGATATCTGCATCTACGGACGCAATCTTGTCGCGCAGGGTTGCTAATTGACGCTTGAAAGCCGCCACTGACAGTTCAGCATCCTTTCGCTCCTCCTTTTCTCTTTCAAGTTCTGTGAAGAGAGACAGAACACGTCAAACGCGGAAGTCTGGCAGACTAAAACGATGTAGCAGACGTACGCGCGACCAGGTCGACCTCCTTCAACTTGCACTGGTTTATCTCAGCCTCTACCGCCTGTGCCCTCTCCAGTATCTTCTTTTTCTCCCCTGCTTGATGCTTTCGCCGCTCAGAGATAGTCGTGATAGCACGGTTTTTGTATGAAGTGAGTGCTTTAATGAAGTTGCGCGTCGAGTTCTCATAATTGTGCACGCGTAGGTCTATTGAGGGATGCTGTTGCGTGAGGATAGAAGCAAGGTCAACTTGAGGTAGTCGGATAGTATGGGCCATTGTAGAGGAATACGGCGGAAGTAGCTATGAATGTAGTAGTCTTCGTTCGAAAGTTACAACAACAATTGAGAAACTGTGGGACGCGTTGATCACGTGCCCTTACTGCCTCAGCTCAAAGGATTTCTTGAGGATTTCTCCT
>QFFD01001199.1:0-17073 GCA_003314615.1 Pholiota microspora
TTCTAGATGGCGGCGTCAACCCTCCTCATTTCTACCATTCGGAGGAGGAGATCAACACCACCTTGCGCGCAAATGGCCTCTCCCCTTCCAGAGTCTATGAACAATTGACCTCTTGCATCAGTCCTACACCAGCATTACCAGCTCCCCCAGCTCCCTTGACTGTGGATCTCGTCAATTCGGCGCGCATTCAGGTGCCAAGTGGTGGCGGAGCCCGAGGTATGTTTCACTTTCTCATGAGGGATCATGAAATGTGACTTACATCTTTCTTACTTAGCTGATCGAACTGGCCACTTGGTCAATGTAACTCTTCTGTACACCACTCCATCGCAACCGGCTGTTGGTCGCGCCAAAGCTGCAGCCCCGAAGAAGAATCGCATCACGAAGATGGACAACATTGTCCTCGAGTCCATATCTCGAGTTGATTTTATCAAGGCTTTTCTCCTCACGCATACTGTCGATGACAAGTATAGCCCTGGAGTTCACTCTGGGCCAGCTTTTAAGCTTTACTGGACGGGGATCAGGTACGTCACTCACTACATGGCATGCGATCACTTTCTCATTCTCATTTCCCTACAGTGGTGGCAAGAGTGCTGCACCAAGCATCCACAACAACCTCCAATTTGAAATTGCCCTTGAAGCCATCTTGAAGAAGAACAAAGCAAAGACAGTTATCAGCGTGGAGTTTGACGTCGGAGATATGGAAGGTTTTCGAATCAAAGATGTGGTAAGTTTCTCGATTACTATTTTCGTCTGTCCATTCTCTCATTTTTTTAAGCTTCCTCAAGGTGTTCTACAAGATTCCGTTGAAGATGATGAAGAATTAGCTTATGGAACATGTGTACGTCCACAACTGGAGTGCATAATGTCTATTTTCTTATTATATTATATTCTATCTAGGTTCCTCAAGTGGCCCACTTCAGTGAGGCAGCTCAGCTCCACGGACAGCTCATCGTCGAGCTGAAGAAGAAATGGACCTGTCAAACTCATCAAGGTGAACACGGCGACACCGGGTACTGTTACGTTGCACCATCGGGTGAACACACCCATTTGAACGCGCTTCGCTTCAAGACTTGGGCTGCTGCCATGGTGTGTTTTTTTACTCTATCTTTGTTTCCAGAGCTCTGAAATAAGATTTTTCTACTAGGCTGCGGGTGATGCAACCAAGCATGAACCACCAAATGTCAATGCATTTGATGGTGTTCGTGATGTTCGTCTAGCTGGGCCTAGGCCTCGCGGCCGTGCTGGTCCACTTTCCTTGACCTCCGAGGCATCGACGTTCAGCAATGATATGATGGCGTTGATGCTTACAACCCTTTTGCCCCTCATCGGGGGATTATCTCGCAAACGCGATCGCGATGATGTCAGCTCACCACCACGAACCCCGAAACGTGCCAAAGTTGCCACCTCGTCAGTCCACTCGCCTCTCCCAGAGCCTGGTTCAGAACTTCGCGCTTGTCTGCGGGATTTTGCAGAGCTCGAGGGCATCGATCTCACGCCCTTCGAAATTCAGCTCAGGATGGAGGATTGTCAAGCTGATGTCATACCGTTTGTCGATGTTGCTGACTTACGCAAGATAACAGGAGCTACGACAGGCATGATTGTAAAGTTAAAGAAGTTCTGCAAGGAATGGTATACCAGGTATCAGGCAAAGCTCTCTTCGCAAACTTAATTATTTTCAAGTCTCGATTTCTGCTATATAGGCCGTGTATGTACATATATTAGCTTTTCTTGTCAAGCCTATCCTCCCTCACTCATCTAAAAATGAATAACCACAATTTTCGATCCATGCATATGCCATCTCTTCGGTTACAACTTCTGCTGCCTGATGAATTAGCCAAGGTCTGACTTTAGGTGATGTAGCTTGTGCCTCATGACGTCGCAACCATGACTTGACAGAGTGGAAGGCCTGTTCAATAGGGTTGTAATCGGGGGAGTATGGCGGCAAATAGACAAGCTTAGCACCTGCGAATCTTCCGTGAGATGGATAAAAATAGGAGTGAACATGCATACCACATTCATCCTCGATAATTGCTCGGATATCCTCATCGTGATGAATAGCACAGTTATCCATAATGACCACACTCCATTTAGCTGGATATGGATTGAGTTTTGGCGCCTGGTAGATATTGATCCATGAGAAAGAGGAAACACTGGATGACGACACTGACAAGGAAACAGCAACTTACCAGCTGCTCATGGATAAATTGAAGAAACTTCTCTTTGTTTACTGCTCCTTCGAAGATATCAAGTGCTATGAGCCCATTACAGGTCAATGCAGGAAGGATTGAGTAGCGTTGGCCGCGAATGAATGTGTCCCTGCAAACACATGCTTGCCCAACTGCACTCCATCCTCTTTGGCGTTGATTTGTTCTGTCATCCACACTTGCTTCGTCCAACCAAACACAGTATTCTGCGGGGATATGACCATATTCTGCTTGCCAAGTTGCACGCAATAGCTTGTTTCTCTCCATTGCTGTGCTGGCCACCGTCTTGTTGCTGATCTCCCATCGTCGCAATGCACGAGATATTGTCGGAAGGGATACCTCTACCTGTCTTCGGGAAAGCAATTCCTCTTGTAGTTCATCCAAGTAGATTTTGGGTTTTGTGGCAATCAACAACGTGATGAAATTGAGATCTCCGACGTTGAGTTCTCATTTTCTGCCAACTTGTTTCGCGAAAGGGTTGGTAAGTGCATTGTAGTCACGGTCATAGGATAAAATGTAATATATCGAGCGCTTGCTGCAGCCAGCAAGGCGAGCAATCTCAGAGGCGCTCATGTGGTCTTCGTGGTGCCAAACCAGAATTCGCTCGTGCATATCCTTGGAAATAGGAGGGGACATGATGATTTGGTACATTGCAATTGAGAAGGTTACATGTTATATACAGATTCGGATCCAAAAAATTCCTATTGTCAGGACTATACAGCCTCAAGATCCGCCCTCCTTGCAAGGCGCCTCGTTCAAGTTGAATTGCACTTGCTTGCGCCTCGTGCTGCGCCCGGGCCGACTGCCGTCGGACCTTTTTCGGCTAATGAGTGACCTGATTGTCATGCGATTTAGAATTGTCAAGTGCAAAACATTATGCAAACGACTGTAGAGATAACAATCTTACAGGTGCTTCTCCTACTGATCATGACTTTGGAAATGCACAGCAAGTTCAGTCCTCATTCTTTCAAATATATAAGCCTGTCTCTTAGCTTGAAGTTGTGAAACTCCTTCAGCTTTGCGACTACATTCTTGAAGAACAAGTCCTCATTGTAATGTCCCTTCAGTGCATGAATTAGGTCAATCCCTTCAAGGCTACTTAATATTCAATATCAAAGTCAATGTCTGGTTTATCAACTTGATCATCTTCATTTGTGCACTGATTCATTGCAGGTTGAGCACAGGTACTACTCCTACCCTTCTTTTATTCTCCAGGCCCAAGAAGAATGAAATGATCATGCATACATGCTGCAAATTCCACCAATGTTTTAGGATAGCCCATCTCCACAGATGGAGGCACCACATGCACCCTCCATGGCACCACCACTTGCACCTTGATCCCAGCAAGAATTGGCATAATATTTATTGAAATACTTGAATTATTATCAATGATATCATGATAGGTGTACTCACTCCTAGAGCAAACAGTCCCAGGTGTATCATTTGCATACATTTGTGACAACACATCAGTGACAATGTTTTCTTTACCAGATACATATACAACCTCAAAGTCAAAGGACAAAATCTTCTCTAGCTAGCACACTTGCTGTCTGGAGAGATTCTTTTGGTTCAACAGGATTAACCCCTTATAATCAGTTACCCATTTGAAATGAGCCCTTTGCAGAATATCTCTATAGTACAATATTGTCTCAATGCCTGCCAACATTTCAATCTCATGCATGGGGTAATTTTGCTGTGCAGAATTCAACTTTATAGAATAAAAGGCAGCAATTTTCACCGCTTTCTACATCAGTCCTTGACCAACAATTCCTGACAGGCCAGTCATGCATCCATCAGTAACCATCCAGTAGCATAGTTCAAAGGCATGTAGTGGTAATCATGTGTATCCTGAACTAAGCACTGCACATCCTCAAACATGCACTACTCTGTGTAAGTCCACCAAAATGGCACAGTATTACCAGTGATCAAACTAAGAGCTTCCATAGGTAATTAGAAACCAGGCACATTATGCACCAAGTAGCCGACTGACCCAAGAAATCCATGAAGCAAGTCATGGTTGGTCAGTACTTTCTAATTCAAAATAGAATCAACCTTAGTACTGTCTATACAGATACTATTATCATCTATAATGCATCCCAAAATCAGTGCTTCAGAATATCAATGACTAATTTGATATATTTTCAGTATTCATCCAGTATGTTTGAATAAATCACAATATCATCAAGGTAAATATCTATGAATCTTTTAATGTACTCTGAGAACAAATGATACTATCAATTTGTTGACATGTTCAGGAATTATTCTGATCTGCTTATATATAGACTTCATATCTATTGACATTTAGAATGGATGACTCGCCATCCAATGCAACATTCCCTCAATATCAGGAAGCAGTGATATTAGCTTGTGAGTATTCTTATTACACTCATGCAAGTCCACTACTATGCACAGCTCAGGTGGCATACCTTCTTTCCTAGGTTTAGGAATCAGCAACATGGAAATAGTATTCCCAGAAGACATGATTCTCTAGCAGCCTGTTTTAAGATATGCATTGTGTCTTTTTGCCCACTGTATATGAAATGCCTCAGAACAGCAAGACAGTCACCAAGGATATTTCTTATTAATATTGATCAAAGATATAGTGTGATTAATTACCCATAAAGACAATAGTTCTGTTTCACTGACATCTTTACACAGCAGCTCTGCATAGGCACACAACTCTACCTATGCAGCCTCAATATTGGATATCAAGTTGATAGCATATGCCATTAACTTGGTGTCTCAACTTGGAGATATTGGTAGTACATTGTTGCTTCTGACCATGATACATACAGGATTAAACCCAATACACATGCAATGTTGGTACATCCATGGCATTTCTAGAATAAGGTTATAGTTATTTATATTGGCAATATCAAAGGTCCTTTGTTCCTTAATTGACTGATATTCCAATAACACAGTGGTATATGTATTGACTTTGGATCATAAACCCTGAATAGCAAGCTGCAAGGTAATAGGATTTTCAAGTTCCTCATGCTTAACCTTGAGCTGATCTGCCAGTATAGAAGACATAAAATCTCCAAGCAAGCCTGAATCAAGCAATGCTCATACTAGTTGACCATTAATCTTTACAGTCACCACTATAGGCTTGGGGATTGCAGTCTTTATGTTTAACTATAGCCACATTGTACTGAAGCACAGCATACTTATTACAGTCAACTTGGATACTAGCTATGTCTAATGCTGACTTAGGTATAATACTAAACAGACCACAGGAAATGCTTGCTGTGTATGTCTTCACCATTTTATCATACCATAGTCCAATTTTAAAGTTCTGCACTTGTAGGAGATAGTGCAGAATCAAAATGGACAACTGACAGAAGTAGTCCCTGATTTCATAGGCATTAGGATTATTAGGGGACATCAGTACCTTGAATCACATCAGATCCTTGCTCTCTCCATAAGATACATATTTTCTTAAATGGTTATTCAGTGCAGTTCTCAAGTATGTCACTCATCAAGGTCTGAGAATAGTCACAGGTGCTTAACCACTTATTGGCATATTCAGCCATATTCTATACTCCTATTTGGTCAAAACATTGCTTGGCATACTATTTTCCAATGGAGAAATATAGTTACTGCACAATATCCATATAAAGGTAATATTCAACTCTCTATTTATGGTTGAAGACTAAGAACATATCATCACAGTTGCTTTGGAAAACATCAAAATGAGGCTCCCCTGGAGGCATGTAATTTATCTAGCACCCTGAATCTCCAGGGTAGGGTTGATACTGCCCAAGAATATACTGAATTCATTATCCAAGGACATTTCCTATAGAATATAGTAACAGTCCTTGGAAATCTGGTCCATGGTCCACCTGTTTCCACTCCTTACTAAAGGGATCTACAGTCTTATTTTCACCAGATTCACCCTTGTGGTGGTCAATATAGTTGGCTTTAAATTTTCCAGACCTCAATACATGATTCCAATACCAACTAATGAAGTTGAACTTGGGATTCTCAATAAGTGCTGTATAGATTGGCATCTCAAGATCAAGATCCATATTATGGATAATGTATATATCACAATTAGTTGTGAAACTAGTAGCATCAACTGTAAATCAACCAATCTTTTTATGATCTTTTTTGCAGGAAGGATAACTCAAGAAGATACCTTCCTCAAGAACCTGACAAATATGATTTCTTAATGCCCAATCTATTACACACCAAGGCAACTTGGGCTTTATAAGTCCAAGTGCTCATTTCCAGTACTTAGTATACTAGCCTCCAAGGTCGAAGTACTGGTTCTGTAGCTGTGCACAGCTGATGCATATATGGAAATGGATAAGTGTATCCCTAATTAGATAATGGTTTTTTCTATATGGTTTTGTCACTGAAAACTGATCCATTTTAGTAAAATAATCCATGGGATATCTATAATTACCTGAATATGGTTGATAATGGTTCAACAACTTGATAGCATAGATAGTATATGCATCTCTGATAGTCTGTCAAGGAAATACAATATATTCACTATCTTCGAGGGGCCTCAGTCTAATGGGCAGTAAGTTTCCTGAAGATGGAATTAATTTAGGCTTATCCTCTTTAAAATTCAGGACCAAATTGACTGAAGCCATGTCCACTTCATCCTCAGAAGTCAGATCAGTGTTGGGAATCAGATTACTGTCTGAATTCCAACCTTTGATTATATACATCAGCAAACCCCAGAATAGCTCTGTAGTCTATCAAGTGCTATGTAGTCAACTAGCATACTAGCAAAGGTTCTTATGTATGTAACACTATATAGATTACTAATATCACTAACTAGAGATATGCTAGCACTGACTAGCGCTATATAGAGCTATATAGCCCTGATTTTTATCTTGCTAAAGTGTAGAGATGTCTAATTTTAGTTCTCAATCTCCTTATTAGATTACCAATAGCACATCATAATTGAGCTGTATAGGTTCAAAAAACATAGCATTGAAGTGACTATTTATATATAAGCTGAAATCAGCCTTTAGTATACTATATTTAATATTATAAGGTAGTGGAACTAGAGGAGGCAACAAAACTGAGGCTACCTATGTAGAAGAATGGAGGTCAGAAGGTATAGTGGTGAGGCAATAGTGTATGGCACACAGGGAATGCAAGAGTAGGAGAGAATAGCAGTGGGTACATACATGCAGGTACTAGTACATACTGTGGTTTTACTTGCTGCAGTAGCAGCAAAGGACCAGAAGTTGGTAAGGGTGTCCAGTGGAAGTCCATAGCTGTAAGAGTAGCAAAAACTACAAAATCATGCTTGAATACAGTGAGTGTGCTGTTGCCACCACCGCACTGGTAGCAGAGAAGCTGTTAAAACTTGAGCTTATTATTAGGGCAGTGCCTATAAATGTTGCAAGGATTCTGTCAGTTGTATATTCTGCATGATGAAGAAAATAGACAGGTAAGTCATATTGGCAGCCAGACTCAAAGAATTCATAGAGACTGACCAGTGCTATATGCTGGTTATGGATGAAGCGACAGAGTCTGAAGGAGTGGAAAAGAAAGTAGTTAGTAAAAAGCTATTAGTGGTGGTATAAACATTGCTGTGGTTGGATCACTGATATTTAACATACTCTTATATGTTGATTTATGCTGTGGCAATATCTATATATTCTTGCTAGGTAATATTGCTTCTAATAGCACAGGTGACTCTTAGTTTCTGCAAAGCTGATGATGCCAACAAGAGCATCGGGCTTATTATTGAAAGCTGAGTGAGACTTGGTGATGATATTGCCATACTAGACTCCTACTGTGAGAGCAAGTAATATTGATGGAGCCCTCAAAAGAGGTAGTAGCAGATATGCAAACATTGATGGAGTAATTGCAGGCACTGAGCTAGTCAATATATTTGGAGTGGCCTATGTTGACACCTAGCTCATGTTGCTTGGTAGAGAAGAGGAAGAAATATTTGCATATGAGAGGGGAAGTTGGATTCAACTTTAGTTCAATATTCAGAATTCATATACACATTCCTCTTTTCAGTATGTGATTTTGCTCAACATTTTTGTACAAGTCCAAAAACATAAGGGCAAAATAAGGTAGTGCTATATAATGCAAAACAAGGGCTACATAGCTTGTTTATTGGTTATTGAAGCTCTATAAGATTACGGAGCACAACTGCAGTCTATATAGCACTGTATTATTTCTTGGGATCTATAGCATGCTAGCCGAGACTAGCCAGAGATAAGAATTTGGTGGACTACTAGCCATTGCTAAGAGCTAAAACCAGGTTTTGCTAATATAGTCTATGTCTGAACTTTGGGAATCTATATTAGAAAAGATGTTAACATATTCAATAGCTCCCAAAGGTAAGCTGCCAAGAACTTTAATATCACTTTCTGACTCTAGATCCACAGGTTCTGTGCTAAATACAGCCAAACTAGGAGTTTACTCCCCAAATGTTTAATTGTACTTATATGTGGACAATTGCATACAAAGTGACCTGGTTCATTACACAAGAAGCAACAGCCCTCAGATTTATTATCTGGATCTTTGCTTAAGGACTGCAAAGGTCACAGTATCAACTGTTACTGGGATTTTTCACATGAAAAATGACTCTTTGACCACTCATGGTGGCTTGACCGTCTTGAAGATAGAAATTAACCTCTGTTTGAAGAACTGCTTGCCTTTGATAAAGATTCATTCTGTTCCGAAGGTCTTTGTAGTGTGGGTGTATTCCTGCTTGGTCCTTGGTAGGCCAAAAATTGGTAAGTTGGTCTCCATGACTAATAGTACCCAGTCTGATGTTGAGCAAATGGAAAGGCAGGTAGTGTACCATGTCATCAACTATGATGTACTGAAATGCACTCCGAAATCTCAATAATTTTGGCCCTGGCAAGGACTTTATTCTAGTCCACTGTGTATGGATTAAGTCTCACCAAAGCACAGTCTCAATGATGTTCAACCTCATCCAAAACTTTACAACTTTATCTCAGTCACTAATAGTGCCAATCTAGTTGCAGAGTTTATTGAGTTTGTAAGCAAACTCACTAATACTTCTCTGGTTCTGTTTTGCATTATTGAATTTCTGATAGAGTTCCATTGTATAGTTTATCAGAAAGCAGTAGTTATATAGTTTCAAATAGAATTCATGGAGTATTCAATTCTTTTCAGTTATTGTAACTTTCTGCAGATAAAAATCATATGTCTTACCCTTTAGGAAATAGGACAGAGTGAATGCATGCTGTTTATGCTTAATATGGCTATCCTCAACATATGTCTTACTTTTTCAAACAAATTAATAAAAGGGCTTGTATGTCCGTTTATCCATCATACATGGTAGGCTTGAATGTCTTAGCACTAAAATGTCCTAACTTAGATTTCTTAGATTTCCTATAATGTCTACTGCAAAAGCATCAACCCTGGTTATCATTATTAGCTCTAGTATCAGATGATTCTGAGTTGGAATTCGAGTCTAAACTAGAGCTAGATAATGAACTTAAAGAGGAATTATCAGAGGAATCACTGCAATAATGTGATTTGTGCCCAACCTTGTCCATGACCATGCCAAAGAAGGAGCAAGGATCTATTATTGCATCGGATTATGATTCCACTGGTAATTTGTTTTTGGATGAGGCCAATTTCTTGTACCAGGGTTGATATGCCTGATTATCACTAGTACCTAAGGAATGATTATCATGGATAAGAGCAGTGGAAGCACACAATCCTGGATAATCAGGGTATAAAGCAGATAGTCTTTCTGGAATTTGATTATTATGCTACTAATAAGAGTCCAGAGTGGCTTGCTACACTGTGATATCTATTTCTTTAGGGGATAATTGGATATTGCTCCACTCTCAGGGATTAACTCCCTTCCCTTTAGCCATGGAAGGTCTAGCCTGTGGCTACTGAGTCAACTTAGACTACATGGTTGGGTTTTTATGGACTGCTTTGGTCCACAAGTGGTGGCGGTGGTACTCAATATACTCTTTCTGGGCAAGAGTCAAAGATTTCTTGGCTTGTCTTATTATGTTCTGCATGTTTGCAGATGGTCTAGAAGAGATTGCATAAGGCAGGATCTCATACTGAGCTATAGCTGGAGTAGCTTGAACATAGGAATGGGTGTTAAAGTACATAGTGGACAGGGATAGAAAAAACTAAGGGTATATATCAGCAAAAGCAGAATTTTGCCATTAGCAATGGCTAATAGCATGCCAATTTTATAGTCTTGGCTAGTCTTGGTTAGTATGCTATAGATTCTATGTAAATCTGTAGTGCTATATAGAGTTCTATTCCTCTCTATAGGTCTGTAGGGATTTAAAGCTCAATTGGAAAGCTATATAGCATTTGTAATGTATCATTATGTAGTACTATATTCCAAGCTCCTCTCTTACACATTGTTAGACTTCAAAGAAAATCCATGGTTGGGACAAATCACATAATGAATAAAGGTATGTGCATGTAAATTCTGTTGAACTTGAACTTGTTGAGCTCTTTCACCTCTTCCCCTATGCTTCCTTCCCTCTATCCAACCTGAGCAGGACATCCACATACATTGACCAGATGCTTCCTATACTATCTTGGCTATGCTTTGCACACACCTGCTTGCTATGCAAGCACACCTATACCCCCCTTCAGATACATTTTCTGATGGTTTCAGGCACCAAGCTAAATGTCAACAACTTGAAGGTATGTAGTCTATTTTTGTAGGCTACACTGATAAGATTTATGCAGGTCTAGTTTGTCTGGTGGCTCTAGGTATTTATGACATTGGAAGGGAATGAAAAACAGACATACTAAGGTGGGGAGGGCCGTAAAGTATGTACAGTATAGATCTCCCACAAAATATAGTCAAAACACAATGAGATTGGTAAATGCCACAATGCAATGAGGTTACAAGGCTACCACAAATGGCTGATATTGCAAACAAGGTCAGTGTCTATGATAATATACAAAAATGGAGAACCTACATCTCCATTATCATTACTATGTCCTTTAGGCTTTGCCTCTCCCTTGTGCCTCCCTTGTCTCTCTCTGACCACCAGCATTATACTTGGTGCACCTAGCAATAAAATCACCAAATCTAGCTTGCTAGCATCAACACAGCCAAGCTCACTATAGCAGTTGTTGCAGCATTTGTCCATTATTCTCTATATCTCTGTTATTTCATGAGATATACAGGCCATAAATAAATAACCCCAGATACATCCTGCATCATCTTGGCCTCCCCTCATACACCCATAGGCACCCACTGCAGCCTTGAACACATACAAATACTTGCCAATAGTTAGGACCTAGTACTCTGGGATACTGTAGGGGTGCACATGGGCACAGGCTAGATGAGGGTGTATATTCATCAAACACTTGATAGTTTGCACACATGTACATCAGCAGACCCCAGTGTGACTATGTAGCCTACAGAGCACTGCGTAGTCAACTAGCATACTAGCAGAGGTTCTTATGTTTGTAATGCTATATAGAGACATAGCAGTACAAAGAAGCACTATATAGCAGTCTGTAGCATTGATTACTATCTTGCTAGTGCACCAAGATATTCTATTTTGGATACTAGTTTCCATATTGAATCCTCTATAGTAACATCAAATTTTGGGTGATTCAAAATATAATAGTATTGGATTAGCTACTTATATATAGGCTGGTATAATACAGTGGAATTGGAACTGAAGGGAATAACTATGTGATAGAAGTGGTAATGCAAAGAGTAAGGCTGCACTGCAGCCTGCAGGCAAACAAGAGGCAGCAATGACAAAGCAGCAGTGACTAGTGCAAGTCTGTTGGCTGTAAGTCCCTCACTCATCCCCAAACTTGGGTCTGCATAGCGGCCAGCCCAGAGACATGTGTCTTCTAGTATATCTCAATGGTAGGCAATTTTAGCAGCATAGTGTGTACATGGCAGCATAAGTCTTGGGTCATAAAAGGGCTATCTTGCTATGTGTGCATGAGTGACTGGGACAATGGTGGGAGTTAGACAGGAGTGAGGCATAATGGTGGGCTCAGGTGGACAGCAGATGAGATAGAGGGAGATGGAAGGCACTTTAATGTGACAGGTGACCTAGCTTAGTGGCAGCAGAGGTGTTGCAAAGTTGGCAAAGAGTTGCACCTTTGCAAAACTCATAAGTCAATAAGCAACAATGAAAACAAAGCACACCTTTAGGCTTTTGGTAAATGATGGTTCTCTGGAGTCAGCATATTTGGGGAAAGCCTATATCAATGCCCAACTCATAGCACTGAGGTCTTGTAGTTGCTAGAGGGGAAAGGGGAAGTGTGATAATGGTAGTTCAAGTTTAAGGTCAAGTTGAGTTCAAGTTGAACTTGAATGTCAAACATTCATGTGCACGTGCCATCTGATCTGGCTTAACCCAAGCTCTCTTGTCTAAGTCCAAAACCATGTAGTGCTAAATGAAAATACATGAGCACTATGTAGACTTTGAATTCAGCCCTACTGTTTATAGGACTACAAAGCAGAATAATATTCTACATAGCACTACAGAATTGAATTGTTAGTTACTGTGTGCTAGCCGAGACTAAGATAGCAGCATATTGCTAGCTGTCACTTGAAGTGAAAACTAGGTTTTGCTGATGTAGTTTACTCAATGCTATTTTTTTAATCCTACACACCATGAACATTCCATCTGTGCTCAATTCAATATGAAAATTGAATGCTAATATCTAGCATTCTCTAGTTAGTGACATGGGAATCTACATAGTGCTACAAATATAAGAACATTTGCTAGTTTTCTAGTTTGCTATGTAGTGCTTTGGAGACTACACATCTATTCCAGGGTTTGCTGATATAACAAACTCACAATGTCTGGTTAATAGCTTGAGGTTTCTGCCTTGAGGTCAGAGGTTCTGGATGATCAGTCCAGAAGGTGTCCATTTGACAAGTTTAGAAGAGGAGGTTATTGGTTAGAGTGTGTAGAGTGTCAAATATATGTGACAAAAGCAACAACAGTGGCTGAGAGCAATAGTTGTGGGAATTTCGGCACACAGGGGGTAGCAAACAGAAAGATGGTTTTAATGACTTAGAATTCACTGGGGCAACTCTATGGCTGCATATAGGTATTTATACTATGAGCCATTAGTCATGAGATAGATAATAAAAAGGGGAAATGAGTGATGAATGGTTGGAGAGATAAGAAAAATCAAATGAGCATAGGTATAACAAAAGAGTCCATGTGAGAATGATGAAAAGGGTATCAATTTGTTACAGATGGCGTTTGGTTTTTGTGCAGAGTTTGTACACTCATGCGGCATTATCAATTTTTTGAACAGCTTCCAAAGGAATGCCGCAGGGGACTTAGAAGTGCATGGAGCTTGCTTTCAGATGAGTTTGTCAAGAAGCAAGTTGTTGACTACTTACAAAGCTTGTAGATAGGAAAGGTTACTCCAAAAAAGCTTCAAGTCGCTGTCAACACCAAAATTCTTCCGAGGCTAGAAATCATGCCTAAGAAGCCTATTGTGTTATGCATAGCTCACTATTGGCTCATTAAACTCATGTGGTGATATACACAGGTTCAAAAAGGTGTTTACATAGATGGACATAAGCAAGCAGACATTGTCAAATACTACCAGGAGGTTTTCCTGTTGCTTATAGCTCAATTTGAAGTGTGCATGGTCCATTATAAAGGCCTTGAATTATGGCGTATCACACCAACACTCACACCTGGAGAGCACAAAATTATTCCAAATTTTAATGACAAAAGCTCTTTCCATGGTAATGATAAGGCACAAAATCTTTGGTTATAGAAGGGAGAGTAGCCGCTCTGAAAAAAAGGACATGGGCACTTAATTCATGTCTCAGCATTTATCAATCCGGAAACCAGGTGTCTGGTTCTCATCAATGCCGAAGGATGAGTAATACAGGACTCCACAAAGATAATTTATCCTGGCTTGGGGGGCGATGCATGGTGGGACTGTGAACAATTGCTCAAGCAGATGGAAGACGCCATACAGATTTTCGAGGCTGTGCATCCTGGGAAACAGTCACTCTTTGTTTTCGATCAATCTTCAGCACATGTGTCATTACCACCTGAGGCCCTCAGAGCATTTGAAATGAACAAGTCAGATGGTGAAAAGCAGAGGCACCAACATGACACTATAATTCCAGACACAAATCCTGTTGCGGAACACCATAGAAAGGTACAGAAAATGACCCTTCCAGATGGTCAACCAAAAGGTACAAAGTGTATTCTTGAAGAGTGGAGATTTAATATCACCAACCTCTGCACCAAATGTGCTCTAGTTTGCCCGATCGAAAATCAAAACTGTTGCCTTGCTTATCTCCTCAGCCAACAAAATGATTTCAAGAATCAACCCTTAATGCTTGAGATGTTTATCAAAAGCCACAGTCACAAGTGCATTTTCTTGCCAAAGTTCCATTGTGAATTAAATCCAATTGAAATAGTAAGCTTATCATTTTATCAATTCAATTAACATGTCTAAAACCTTCAATAGTATTGGGGGTGGTGCAAATACTGCTACCAAGTTGAGAAGAAGACCTTTCAAGATGCTAAGGATACTGTCAAGCAATATCTCGAGGCTTGCCCTACCGAAGTGATATGTCATTTCATCAACTGTTCTTGGCAGTTTATGAGTGCATATCACCTAGGTTTGACAGGCTATGCAGCCGCCTGGGCAGTGCACAAGCAACGGTAGCATCGGCAAGTCTCCCAGCGGGTGATGATGTTGATTGATGCTGTTCTTACTACATCTGATACTTACTGATAAGATCTGCGACCCCAAAAATTGGGCGGTGCTAAAAACACGTGGGAATTTTATAAAAACACTGTTTTTAGCTTCTATTCGACCATCCGGATCCAAATCTGTCGTTAGTTTTCACCAGAAAACTCGCGTTCCTGAGATAATAAATTGGATGTCTTTGATTGTCCGCAACTGTACGACCCAGGCGATGAAGAGGAAGTTGAAGTCCCATCAAATCGTTCTACAATGGAATTCCATGCTCTGCTAAAGCCTATTGCAAGCACATTCCCAGCTCTAACGACTCTTGTTCTCCCTCTTGTACTTCCATGCATCCCTTTTCCTGACTACCCAATACTCACTTTGTCAACGCTTGTTCTGGACGGATCGATGTCCTGGGACTGTGATTATCCTTTACTTATGGAAATAATCCCGCTCCTCGTCAAGAAGCCTAATTTGGAGACATTCCTGGTGCAAAGAACATCGAGTACAGATCCACCTCGTCCTTTCGAAGCTCACGAAAATGGAGCTGGCTGTCCCAGGAATCGGGTACGATTTCCCATACGTTATTGATGCGCCTATGTTGCGGGACCTGCATATGGATGGCAGATGAGACCAAGTCGAATGGCTGTCTTGGTTTCCAGGGCGGATGCGCTCTGCGCTCGAAGTCACTGCAGTGCGCTCGCCAAACCTACGCCGTCTCTCCGTCGTTGGCGCATACTTGTCACCGGATGCCTGGAGCTGGCTCATAATTGGTCACGGTGGTACCCGAGGACTTCCATTTCCTATGCTTGAATTGATTGCGGTACGTGAGATGAAAGCGGTGAAAGGTGAAGTATCTAATGCAATTGACGATGAATTTGTCCGGATGTACACGCGTCAAGATTGTACCAGCCTTCGTCGATTTGCGTATCTCTCTTCGGATCCGCCGCTAGGACGTCGCGCGCTTCCGCAACTTATCGACACTGGCGTGGATAGAGATCAATCATTCGAGCTCGAGATCGACGAGAAGCTTGAATTGGATTTCAAAACTCGAGCTAAATGTTTTTCACATGATGTAAGAATTATTACTCATGACAAGCGAGTCCAGAGTAAGAGGTCGTGGGAGTTGGGAAAGGATATAGACCCAGCGGAGAGCGATGCGTACTGATACAATACTTATACTTACTTATCAGAAGGTCTGGCTATTGGATCATCGTACCGTGTAGGCTTCATTTTGAATTTCAATGACTGATGTATAAATTCGGCCAAATAACATTGACAAGAACGGACGTAAATCGACACAAAACGCAAGATGGGATGGTAAATATTATATGTAATATCAAACAGAAAATGAGGGATAAGAAAAATTGAACCAAAAAATCAAGCCTTGAGAACAGAAATTGAAAAGATCAACTGCGCCGTTGACTAGATCCCTGCCTCGCTCGTCGAGGCTCCGGAGAGGGTAGATATTCATCGTCATCATCGTCCTTTTGGCCTGCGTCATCGTACTCTTCCTCATCGTACGCGCCGCCTTTGCCTTCGCCGTCCTGTTCATGTTCCTGCTCTTCAGGCTCGTCCTCCGCACCCTCGATGTACCCCACGCCCATGAACACCGGCGGACCGCCCGCCCCACCATGCGCTAGGAATCCCCGGCGCTTACTGCGCGTCCCAAGCCCTACCAGCACCCCGCTGTCCAGATCCTCTACGTCATTGTGGTCCTCATGTGGTACCTCATCCGCGTCTTGCTGCGCGACTTCAGCCATATACGCATCGCTCGGGTCGACATGGTCGTCTTCCCCTCCCTCTTCGATTCCGTCGTCAGATTCGGCGCCCTCGACTTCGGGATCGTGGAGGAATGGGACGGCATTCCGGAGCTCATCGTCCAGCGTGAGCCGGCGCTTCAGCGTTGTTTTGGGTCGAGATTTAGCTTGGGGCTTGAGGTTGGATTTTCTAGGTCGCGGAGGTTTGCTCTGGCTCTGGCTCTGCTTTCGATCCCGGGCCTGGCTTGCGTTTTGACTCTGTCGCTTACCTCGCGCAGACGCACGCGACGGAGGGGAGGGCGTGCGTACAGACAACGCAGAAGGCAGGAGCGGGGGTGCAGCCTGTTCAGCTTCGTCCCCTCCTTCATCCTCACCTGCGCCTTCGTTTTCATGTTCGCGATCATACCTATCAGTCGCTACCCTCCGTATACCAGGCCCAGGAGTATGCCCCGGAC
>QFFD01001199.1:17159-35755 GCA_003314615.1 Pholiota microspora
GCACGTGGGCGGCGGGGGGACTTCGCGGGCATGGGGGAGGTGGGCACGCGTGAGGCCAAGAAGGAAATATTTGCGCGGGGGCCAGTTCGGCGGGCGCAAATGAATAACGTAGATTCCTCTGCATCTGCGTTCTCCTCTGGGCCATGTGCGACGCGGTCTTCCTTGTCTCGAGTCTGTTCAATGGCTGCGATTTGTTGGGGTGGTGTTTTTGTGCGAGCTGGGACTGCTGGTGGTTGTGCTTGTGGACGCTGAGTTTTGGGGCGGGGAATGCCGCTCGTCAATGGACGCGCCCTCGCCTTCGCTTTGGGCTCCGCTACCATGGGCGTGCGACGCGAATTATCCTCAGAGGGTGCCCTCATAGACTCACCCATGCCCTCACTCTCCGACCTATCCCCAACAAAAGACCTCTCCAAAGACCTCCCCATAATCCGCATCGATCGTTCTTCTTCGCCTTCTACAGGCACCCCGTTCCCCTTGAACCGGAAGAACGAGCGCGAGGGCCCACTGCCGCCGCTGACGCTCACCCCGACGGGAGGCGTTACGGGGGCCTGATCGTCCTCGTCTTCGTCCTCGTCGCGTGCGGGTATGCCGTGAGGCTCTGGCTCGTTGTCGTTGTCGGAGCAGAGCGAGGGCGTAGGCGCGGACGTAACGGATGAGGTTTGCCATGTTGGAGTAGGAACAGGATCGGGAGGCTGTGGTGGGGAGGCCTGTTGTAATTGTGATTGTGATTGGGTAGGCTGAGTTTGCGGTGTTGATATGCGCCGGGGTAGGCCGCGACGTTGAGTGGACGAGCCAGAGCCTGAGGTAGACGTAGATGTGTTCCCAAAGCTCGAGTTTGTGGCGGAGCCGACGCCTGTTGTGCCTATGCGCAAGGAAGAGACGCGCTTTGCAGGTGCGTCTAGTAAGTACAAACGTTAGATGAATAGAAATACACATGAATGAAGATAACGAAAACTCACCCTCAGCATGGACGTTCGCATCTCCCCGCTTCCTCTTCTCGCCTGCCCGCCGGCCATCATCCGCGATCTCAGCACGCACCCGCGCCCTCAGCGCTTCCCACTCCTCTGGTGCCATCGGCGCGTCCTCGTCCAGCAACGGCCTCCGGTGATGCAGTCCCTCCAACGAGCGTCTCGGAGCTAGTTGCGCCACGCGACTGGGCGGCGTCGGCGCCACAAACGTCGCGTTCCCATTCGCATGTACGTCCCTATCACGCATAGACGCAGCGGAGTGTGTTTTGCGCAGCCTGACGGTCTTCATCTCGTTGAGGAAGGCCGCCATTTTGTCGGGGGCGATTCCGACGGTGGCGATTCCTGTGCGCCGGGCGGGAACGATAGGTTTTTCGATGGGTGGAGGTGCTTGTTTCAAAGATGCGCGTGCCGAGGCGAATAGGTAGGGATCGTCTGATGCGCTGGATAGGTTGATGAGGGTTTTGCGTGGCAGAGCACCAGGAGGAGGCGGTGGAGGTGGAGGTGGAGGTGGGAAAGAGCGGTCAGCTAATCTTTTCGACAGCTATAGTGATGTCAGCACGACAGAAAAACAAAACGAACAAGCCACGAACCTCCTGCTTCAACCGCGCGATCTCTTCTTCCAACATGCGTATGCGGGCTTTGTCTCTGTCTCTGTCTTTCTCTACCTGCTGTAAGAAGGATGTCTCACCGTCTTCGTCTTCGTAATCCTCTGTCAGTAGTCTCTGGTGTCTGTCAAGCTCCTCTTGTGCGGCTACGAGCTCCTGCTCCTTACCACGGACGCGTAGCACGCCTGACGTATCGCCGTGATCGTCCATGGCCCGTCCTTTACCTTTGTCTGCAGCGGAGTACGTTACGTTACCACGCGCTGAGGGCGACGTATGTGGACTCGGAAATAGGATAGACGGCCCAGCATCTTCTGCGCCGACATGAAACTTTTCTGCGGCAGACAGCACATTTGTGCGATTACGACGTGGTGTGCTTGGGGAACTTGAGGAAGACGATGCATGCTGGTGGCCCTGTTCAGTGGCAGGGTCTGGCGGGACATCTGAGCCCTGATATGAATCAGGTGGGGGCGGGGCGGGGGAGGACGAGGGCCGAAGAGTGGAAGACGTGAAGCGCACGTGTTGTCCACGGGGAGGGCGCGAGTTAGAGTCGGGCTCCATGGAAGGCGAACGGGGGAAAAGAGAACCGGGCATTGTTATTGACGGACGGCGCTTAAGCACGCGGAGAAGAGGCACCGGGGCTGTCTCGGACGACGAGGAGGTCTGGGATTCTGCGTGGCCTGTGGTCAGCAGCTACATGGGAGGCGGCAGCGGGAGACGCACCTTTGTCGGAATCGCACTCGGAATCGGGCGAGTCGCGGCGCCGGCGCTTATTTACGTGCGATACGCTCCTCCGTTTGCGCGGCGGGGTGTCTGGCGACGGACTGCGTTTGCGAGAGTGCGACCGAGCGCCGTGGCGAGATCGTTTGCGCGGCGGCGATCTGTCCCTCCTCCGTCGCCGTCTATCCTCATCGTCTGCATCCTCATCATCGTCGCTATACTCTTCGTCGTCCTCCACCAGCGTTTTCTGCGAGTCGTCCTACGAAAAAGACGCGTCAATTAGCCTTGGCCCTCCAGGATCTCAGAAGGGAGAAAAGTACAGCAGCGGGGGGTACGCCAGTAGCATTTGCAACAAAAGACTCGAATTCACGCGAGACGAAGGAAAGAACGCCACTGAGGAGGCCGCGCGGGGGAGGGGATGGCTGGGGGCGTCGGCGTGCCATGCGGGCGAGAAGAACGAGGCGTTGTCACGCGTCACGCGCGTCTGTTCTGTTGTTTGGTTCTGTCACCACCTCATTCATCCCAACACTCATTGCAAACCGCCTGCGACAATGTTTGAACCCGTTCGTGGAGGTACTCGTGGCGGCCAGGCCGAGTTCAAGTGGGCAGATGTGTCTGCAGACAAGGACCGAGAAGTTTGTCCGTCCCACATCCGCTATTTCTATCACTAACTCTTTGCGCCGCAGAACTATCTTGGACACAGTATAAATGCCCCCACGGGTCGCTGGCAGAAAAACAAAGATATTCACTGGTACAATCGTGATAAAGATGCAAATGACGCTGCAGAGAAGGCTGAGGAGATCCGTAAGATCAAGGAACTCGAGGCGGAGGCGCTATCTGCTGCACTGTACGCTTCATCATCTTCATTCCTTTCTTTGGCTCTGCTAACGTCATTTTCCTGATAAATAGAGGCTACGAACCTACAAAACCAGGCGCTAAATCGACCACTACAACGAGCGGCGCAAATGCCGTTCCTGTTGCTTCCTCCTCTGGTTCCAAATACACCGCGACAGACGCCCCCGCAGACGCCGACCCAGAGATGGCCCGCCGCAAATCAGAGAAGGAAGAGCGCAAGAGACTGAAGGCTGCTCATAAAGAAGAGAAACGCGCTCGTCGTGCGCTCAAGGAAATGAGCCGCAGCGGTGCACACGGACTGCGCGGCCTCGAGGAACCTCACTCCCACAGCAGGCAAGACCGAGATAGAGACGACGGCCGGGACTTCGCTCATTATAGGCGAACCCGCTCCTCCCGCTCGCTCTCGCCCCGCCGGCGTCCTCTCAGCCACAGCCGAAGTCGCAGCCGGACCCCCATACGCGCGCCAGGAGACAGGTTCACCCCACCCCCAGACGGCCGGGTGTACCCCGACCGCATGACGGAGCGCCCGCGTAGGCTGGATGCTGCGTATGATGAGCAGGAGCGGGAGAGTGAGCGGGAGAGGCATAGGATGCGGTGGGAACGTAATGCTTCCAGGAGAGAGTTGCCCCGGGATAGGGATAGGAATAGGGACACGGAAAGGGACACGGAGAGACGGCGGTGGTAGATTGTACAATTATTGATCTAGTGAGGATTGTGTATCTGTGACGATCCTTGAATTGCTCCTGTTACGCTCTATTCATCTAACTCATTCATGTCTGAACTCTATAGACTGCTTGTAATTGCAGCGCAGGCTTGGGAATACAAGCTCATCATAAAGATCTTACTTGCATCTTCTGTACTAAAGCTTGTAACTCCTCCAGCACTCCAACTAACTGAATTCTGTCTGAAGTATTTGATGCTTCCAATTATGGAAATAATTTTTATATCGGGAAACAAGTTAAATAGCTGATGATTTGCAATATCATGGCAAGCATTCTAATATGTCATGTCTTCTTTTCTTTTGGGATATATTGTATATCCTGGGAAGTGCACACTTATGTACTAACAAACTAGTCCAAGCGTTTTCAAGTAAACCATACAGAACTGGACGACAAGGACATCTTGACTTCTGTCCGCGGTATGTTATATGCATCATTGATTTGCCCATTTTGAAGAATGGCTCGCCCGCTATGGAAATAATTCCCATATGCAGAAATGCAAATCATTTTGATCGCCTCCTGGACTCAATTTGCTATTTCAAACTCGCTACATATGCTTTGAGTGATGTCTGCTCTATTCTTGTTCACCTTACTCCCAGACAGACAGAGTGCGTCAAATACAGCATCAAATAAAATTAGAAACGTAAGAACACAACAATCGTACAGTGGCATGGTAGGAGGGAGAGTGTAATCAGCGTCATGAAATATACCATAATATGGAAAAGTAAATAGCTAGTCATGAAGTTTGTGCTGGGCCTAGCCGCAAGACGAACACAGCAGCACAAAAACATAAACGTTAAATATTACTAGAAAGAGAAAGCAGTCCAAGAGCAGGCTGGGGGGCAGCATCTACACGCATAAGTACATATTTCTGATCCATCCACAGAACCCATCCATCCGCCCTGCTTCTCGCATCCCCGTTGTGAAATTTGTTACTCATTACCGGTATCCAGCGTAGCCGTCATAGCTGGGTGGCTGCGCAGGTGGAGACGTTGACCCTGCGATTGACGCCCGCACCGCAGCATACGGGTCTGCGTACTGCATCGTGCGGCTGACCATGGGCCCGCCCAGATCTGGGTCAGGCAGTGTGGGTGGACCCGCTGGTTTCCGCGACGGTGCCGCCGCAGCATACCCGCCTCCATACCCTGCGCCCGCTGCGGGAGCGGCATACGAGGATCCAAAACCGCTGGGCGCGGGGTCTGAGAACGCGCCGTAGGCATCCATGCTCGGGCGGCCGGCGAGCGGCTGTTGGATAGCGGGTGTGTATGCGCTTTGAGGGATCTGTGAGGCGGTGGGGGGGCCTGCGTACCGCTGCTGGGGGTCGGCAAAAGGTGATTGGTTAGAGTCGTCGTTTCCGTATGAGTTGGTGGAGGTTTGGTGGCGCATAGGGGGGATGTGGGTGTATGAAGCGTCTTCGTCTTCTTCAGCTTCTTCTTCGTCTTGGTTTACAGTTGTTGGGCGTTGGAAAGGAGGATCGCGGTGTGCATGGAGTTTTCCCGAGCGCCAGTCAAGGATGAGGAGAACTAGAGAAGCTCCCCAGAAAGCTGCACAATTATGATGAGAATGCTATATTTAGGGGATTAGAGACATGAAGTGAAACATACCGAAGGCCAGCCAGAAGAAAATGGCACCAGCTTTTTTGGTGCTGCACCAGCCAGGCAAACCAGCTTTGAAGTTGTCGCCTTTTTCTTCTGCGTGGGGGTCATTATCGGCATTTTTACACCCAGGTTCTGTCCAAGCTGAAATAGTGACAATAAAGCTAAAGAACAGATCATGACATCAGCGCGCCACGCCGAATCAACAAAAGAAGATGGTTGCGTACGCTATGAGCAGACTTATAGTTACACCTGTGCCTGTGAGGATGAAGCCCACTCTGACCTCTTTCAGAGCACGCGCCAGGCGAATGAATTTATCATATCTCTCGTATGCGACGGGTACTAGGAGCATGAACGCCGACAAGAACATGCCAGCAATGGAAATGAATAGCGCAAAGCCAGTGAGTCCGGCTGTGACCAGACATTGTCAGGACGCGTCGCAAAAGGTTGGTTGAACGAACAACGTACAAGGACCGACATGCCACTTGGCTTGAAAACTCGCTACGCCTGCAAAACACGCCATGGCGAGGAAGTTAAAAAAGATCTGCGAGGCATGTACAACTATAGTTGGTTTTGACACGATCATCTGCAAACGAAGTAAAGTTCAGTCAGTACGGACGGTTTTCGAGCAGAATTAGCGTTCGAGAAACACCCAGAGCCACGGAACCCAGACAAGCGGGATGACGAGGAGCAAAGCGAGAAGTTGACCTTGGTTGGCCATGCAGGAGTAAAGAAGAACATGTTGGAATTACGTAAGTGGGTAAGGAGGAGAAGTGAAGGGTGTTTCGTGTCTGCTGCGTCTGGGTACTCTCTGCGCTCGTGAGATGCAAGATAGCTCACTGACATCGTCATCTGCGGCAACCATGCCATGGCCACTGCCTATTCCGCCTGCGAGGGCGTTCGTAGGTTTGCTAGACTTTGAGGGAGAGAATTTGTGGGCTAGATCTGATATTCGGTCAAGCAGGGACATAGTAGAGAAATGTTGTGGACGACGGAGCGTCCGACGAGGGAAGGAGTATATGTAGCGACCAAGTATCAAACCGAATGCTGTGCTTGTCTTGGAGAAACGGCTAAGCACGTGCCAGGCGGACTGCGGCGCACTTGCCTTGAAGTCACCAACTTACTTGCACGGCCTCTCCACTAGTACAGTATACTACCAGCGAACAAGAAATCAAGTAACACGTCCAGATTGCGTTCTACGTAACTACCAACTCGACGACAAAACATAGATAAGTATTAGGATAACAGTGCAACCGTATTCAAGTATTATTCAGTCCTTCAGTAGCCTCATTATCGTCCCTGATATGCATCATATCCTGGTGCAGCCATTGGTGGCTGCGGAGATATGGCTCTGCCATATGCTGCGTTCGGTCCTGGCGACATGCGTCCTGCTCCGTAGGCCGCCTGCGGTCCCGGAGATGTCCTTCCGCCGTAAATAACCTGGGGACTGGGGCTCTGTCTTCCAGCATTGGGGTCGTACATTGGCTCGGCGCCGTACGCCGCATGAGGGCCAGGGCTCATTCGTCCTCCTAGCTGGGTCATAGGAATAGCTTCGACACCCCAGTCTTGACTGCCAGGAGGGCCATGCTCGATTGTTCCAGGAACTGGGCCGTGGTATGGGTCATAATACGCGCCCGCTGCTGCGGGATCATCCCTGTACGGTTGATTGGGATTCAGATGAGGCAACGGTGGTACAGCGTATGGGTCAGGGCCGGTAGCGTTGAAATCTGGAGTTGAATAATTTGTAGAAGGAACTCTGGACAGAGAGCCTTCTGAGCCTGTGTCGAATCCTGATCTGCCCGTGTTCTTGACGGGAAGGGGATGCGAGTCAGTGGCGCCTGCGCCGTGAGTGTTGAGGTCAGGCCATTTAATAGCTTCATCTATGTGATATCAGACAGAGGAAAACACGTCAGTTTGGTGATGAAATGAGGGTGGTGGAAACGCACTGTCGTCGAAATCGGAGAAACGTTTTCTGGTGAATTTCCACACGAAAAAGGCAATGATTCCAATGACAGCAACACCGCCGGCGACGGACATTCCGACGATCGAGCCTGTGCTTAGACCTGAATCGTCATCACTGTTGTCATCTGCCGAAGTAGTGGAGGGTGCTGCTGAGCTTGTGGTCGAGGTGGTACCAGTGCCAGTGCTAGTGACGGTGGTAAACTGAGGGTCACCAGTGACGACAGTATCAGAATTTCCCGTATTCGTATTTTGGGTAGGAGGAGTGGGCGTTGGCGTTGGCGTCGGTGTGGGAGTGGGAGTGGGAGTAGGGGTGGGGGTATCTGTAGGCGTTGTCGCTGTTGTGGTCCCTGTTGTGGTCCCTGTGTCCGTACCTGTCGTCGACGTTGTCGTGGTCGTCCCAGTTGTGCTGGTGCTGGTAGTGGTAGTGGTACTCGTGCTGGTATTAGTAGGGGTGGCAGGTGGGGTGGTTACACCTGTTGTTGTGGTGGTCTGGCGGCGGAGAACTTCTGCATTCGACTGAAGCGCGAAACCGAGAAGAAGGATCGACGAAAAAAAGAGGGATTTGAGGCCCTTCATTAGAAAGGAATATGAAAGTAGAAAACTGGAGGAGAACTGGTCGCCACACCGCACTGGCGTGACCCCGTAACTGTAACGTCACGCACAGCCTCCTCTCCGCGTCGAGAACTAAGTTGACCTTACACTTGAACCCAACATCTACGGAACAGCTACTAATTAACTCCCTTGCACACCTTTTCTTTGTCTCTCTATTGCCACACGGGCTTCCACCATTGCATGAGGCAGCCTCCATCAGCTTCCTGCTCTGTTGTGTGTGCGCTTTAGATCGCGACTCCCACCGGGCACACCGCCTCTATCCACCTGATATCCTTGTACCCAGGTATCCTCGCGACTCTGGAGTCTCTCATCCATTTATAGCGACGATACAAATACTTGTGCCTGTCTATCTTCTCTTCTCTCGTTCCAACCCCAACAAGTAGTTGCGCAAACACAATACCATGGACCCTACCCTCCTGAATGGCCAATTTCGACGCCGGTTTCAACCTGCGCCCTATGTCTACTCTCCAAGGACAGATAACTGGGGAGGACACCACGCTAGGAAAGCTTATATCCCTAGTGTTCATATTCCTCCAACACCCAATCCGTCACTGGACGATAACCACAGCGGAAGACAGCTCGAGCTACCGAGCGACACTTCTTCCACTGGCCCACTGTCAATCGATTCTGGTTCGAACAATCACTTCCCGTACGAGCAGGATAGCCCTCTGTCGACGCACAACGATGCCTCCTTGTTTATGTCTGGAATGCCCCACGATGAGCGCCCACAGACCAGCGAAAGCTATATCGGTACATCGATCGATGTTCCACCCACAGATGTGGGTATTTCTGTTCCGGGCAGTGCGGAAGTACAGTCAATCCACATTGGCTCTGATTTGAGTAAGTTCTTCCCTCATTGTTCTCTGTACGGCATGACGCTCAGTAGCTCCAGACTTCGCAGAGGGCTATCCCGACAATCCTGCTCACTACCTTCGACTTCCTGAACCCAATGAAGACGATAATTGGTCTCACTCACCGATATCTGAGGACTTGATTCAAGGTAGGTTCAACTCCCGCAAGACTGCGCAACGATAACTGATCACGTAGCCGCAGATTATCAAGTTCAACAAATGATTGAGAATTTGAACACACAGCGTCAAATAATTCGTCAGTATTTCGCCTTCCACCTTTTTCAATGCCCTAACAGGGTTTAATTAGAGTTAGAATATTATCCTCCTGCGCAGAACCACGCGCAAAACAAGGCCGAGAATGCCGACTTTGATATGAACAGTGCGAACAATGCGTTCAGCGTGGTTTCACAGCCTCCTCCTGGCGATCACTGCAGCGCGTATCAGCCACCGTATTTGCAGCGCGTTCCACAAAATCAGGGCTTTTTCAGCTTTTCTCCCACCCAACAGACCGTGAAGTTCGAGCCGCATGGTAAGTCAAACTGGACATATCAGCAACGATGGGAATTAATTTTTCTACCCCACAGCCTCATCCACATCAAACCAGCGTCGGGGCGCGAAGCGCCTTCGGTCGACCTCTGTCGACACGAGTACAGCGAATGGCCTAACGCCACCTCCACGTGCCCCGTCTCGTCACAGGCAGCCCCGCAGCGTAGTTGGCTCGGAGGCGACCACGAAGGCAGGAGAAAAGCGACGCACGACAGAACCTAGATTTACCTGCAATTTTTGTCCTTCTGTGTTTACGCGGAATCATAACCTGAAGAGTGAAGCGTTTCATGTTACCATAGATCTGCCTGGTCACTGAGACTTTCTTGTTTCTATAGATCATATGGATACGCATAAAGGACAAGCTGGGGCGCGGTGCTCCAAATGCTCTAAGTCGCTAGCCAAAAGTTCACTTTCCCGACACGAGAAAAAATGCCGTGGCTCTTAGCATCCTACCGTGTATCTCACGATCGAATTATCGCATCGACGCGACGACCACCTACCCTATTTGTAACTTATTCAGAGCGAGATGCAGTGGGTCGTGCATAAGCTGTGCCCCCTGCACAACTTTTCAGCTCGCTCCTGCCATGAGATGCCTGCCCTCGTAACATCCGTTATCCTGCTTCCCCCTCCCTTCGACTTATCTTCTCTGGGTCGTCCGATGAGACCGCCGCATATACCCGCCCTCTACTATATTTGTAACCTAAGCAGGGCTAGACCCAAGGCTTCGAAGATATGCACCGCCCATGATCTCATCTCATCTCTTGACGCACGCTTCCATGCCCTTTGTCTACTTTTTGACGTGTCCTCCTTTCGACAAATTCTCCATAAATGGATAAATAACGACACTGCGCTAGCGCGCCCACTTCCCTCGATTTCTTCATCAAGTATTACGAAGTTCCCCGAAGCTTATCCGTCGGTCGGACCCATTGGCTTCCCAGGCGAAATGAACGCGTTCGGGAAGATCCCCAGATTCCGTCATAGTTCTATTTTTCCTTTGTTCAAATGTGAAGGATGCATCTGGCGCGCATGACGGTTAAAGCATTTCACCAGGCCTGCCACGCTGAATTCACATACGCTCTGGATGCCTATCACCCGTGACCCTCGCCCGCCCATAATCACACCCAAAGCCCTGGTCTCCACTCTCCATTCCTTTTCCCGAGCAGATATCTGCCATAATCACCTTTACTACGTGACGTGTTGTGATTATCCGCGTCGGACACGGTTGGGCAAGTGTTGTGCTACGAGTAGCTGCCTGCCTTTACCTGTATGCGGTACCTGCTGCGCAGGGAGAATTCCAGGATAGGCATGCGATAATGGGGCAAGGTTGAACGCATACTTTACTATCTGGGACAATGCCCTCCATGGCAAAGTGGAGGGACACGTACATCTGCCATTTACGAATATACCATTCAATACTCTTTTTCGCCTTGCCCACTACAGACTTGCGGCGTACGTCGTACTATGACGAACTGAGCCTACACTGCCCCAGCTGCGCAGAAACAGAACGTGTATTTGCTTGCCTGAGCTCGAAGAAACGAAGTCAAAGTTTTGTTCCATAGAACCTTCGAAAGGGATCTGATTTCGAATATCCCGATGGTTTGTGGGTGTATGTCGTCACCGCTTCTCTTTGTCACCAAAGCGCCCGGTTCCCGATATTTCGTGGAGGCCATCCGCCCATTTCATTCGTGAGATTAACCCGATGGACGATGTCTTCCGTTGCCCAGATTCGGCAAACCCAGCGGAGCATTTCCAAATGTCAGACTATGTTAATTAGCCAATTTTGGGCATTGAAGGTGCTAAGCGTATGTTCGCGATACCTCTTTGAACAATTCTTGTGGATTGGGTTCAGTCAATGTTTGTCTGCATGAAGCTTTCGTCTATTTCCCCGCATGTCCCTTACATTCTATTGGTCTGCTACACTGCCCAACAGAGCAGCTCAATGTCAAGCAACACACCCTCACAGCGATCACCATTTCGGCTAACCCGCATTTACCGATGCGGTGGAAAATAATGGCTCACCCCGCGAATGTCCCCCTGTCCATCCCCACTTTGTGAGCCTCAATAAAGTCTTCGGCCATCCCATACGCACCGCCTCGATGCCGGTGGGTAGGCCAGTGGCCAGCCTTCAAGATCCTCTTTTTCTCTTGACAAAAACGCTTTACGCACAGCTCTTTGCGCACAAAAAGGGAAGTGCCCATCATTTGTATATAAACCTCAGTGCGTAGAGCTTGGAACCAAGTACCCCCCGTATCTGTACGCTTTTCAAATGGATACAAACGGCCACCCTTACAAGCGCCCTACTGGGGCCCCTTCTTTCATGAGCCCCCAACACAAGCCAGGAATCATACAGGGAGGTTACACGCAGGATGATACCACCTCTTCCCTAGTCATTCGACCCAGTGACACTTCTCCAGCAAATCTTGCCTCGTCGTTATGGCCAGGTCAAGTTCCTGAAGGCACGCACATGCCACATGCGATGAGTTCCGGTGAGCTTCTCATATCGCTGCTCATATAGTGCTGCTTTTGTTGACGGTATACACCAGAAGATCCTATGCTACTCTATACGATGCAGCAAACAGATCAGAATGGGGGCGGATGGGTCCCGGTCCCTGTACATAGCATGTGCATAACCGATCTAATGTCGTCTTCAGATTCTCCGTTATACAACAGTTCGTTTTTATTTTTCGCCGTTGGTGGTCTATGTTGAGCATTACTCTTTGTTTCAAAGATTATCAGTGTATAGGTGGCCCCGTATCACTGTCCATGCATGAGCAGTTCCCTCCTGGAAGTGAGCCGTCTGAGATTACAACATCGAACGGCTTTAATCATTTGCCCTAGACTGTCACGCTCAGGACTACAGTGTCCCTACAGGTTATCGATTCTGTGCGTCTCTTCATTTCCCTAGCCTTACAGTTTGATCTTATCAAGGTCTAACCATCTAGTAGCCACAGAGCTTGAGACGACGGCCGATATGCATTCACCCGATAACACTCTTTATTTACGGTTGACTAGGGAGGAAGAAAAGCCAGGTCATGATCCCCCGTATGGTCAGTGGGCAACTAATGTGCCGGACCTTTTCAATGGAAATATGCAAATGGCAGTCGACGACCCCAGTAAGCAATTTGAAAGTGACTAATGTTGCATGTCCCTGATGATATCTCACAGGTGTGCCGATGTCGCATTCGCCCACTTTCAAAGGACATGGCCACATCGCGATTCGAGAATACGGGACCCCGAAAAATATACCCGTGGTGCAAATTTATGGGTCGAAACTACAGAAAGAATTTCTGGAGTTTATGACTCAGAATTGTTCACTGCTGTGTTCTGTCTCAACGCCTAGTGACGTAGCTGCCATTGAGCCAATAATGTGTGCCTTCGAAGAACATATGTCCCACCGTGGCCTCGAGTTTCACAAGGCCGACATGCAACAAGTTTTTTCTCAACTGAAGCGCGTTGGGACCGGAGCAGGCAGACGAGAAAGAAATACCAAGAAGAAAGCGGACACGAAGGAGATTTGCCCTTTCCCATTTTGTCATAATCCTTTCACAAGAAAAAGTGGTCTAAAACGTGAGTATGGTCCCTAGTGAACAGTTCAAATCTCTTACCGATTTCCCTTGCTAGACCATATTTCTGCCCATTTTCGACTGGCCCCTTGCCCTTGCCTCCTTTGTGGAAAATCCTTTCCGGCACCCTCTATTAAACGACACGAAAGTACTTGTAAAGGAATAAGGAAAATGCTTTCTGGTTTGCAATGAATTAAATGACAGTCGTGAAAGTGCTACGTGGGCTAAACTGTCACTACACTATACCCTTGCTTTATATACCCCGTCGACGTAGCGCTTGTACCGAATACACCCACATTTCTCCGAACACAATCTCAACCTGGTTTACCCATTTTTCAAAAATTTCAAAGCGATCAGGTCGCTTATCAGACACTTTTGAAGCTTTCAAGAGTAACTCAAGCTGCCTCGGTAACATGCTGTGTTATCAAAAGCGCCAATTCTTGTTTGGTATATAATACTACTTCACAGTTTGAATGGTTAAATGTGGATGGCATATGCTTTCGACGCCGTGTGTACTCTCTGATACAACGCCAGTATTGAAAGCCGCAAAGAGAAGACTCAGAGTCAACTCAGAGTAAAAACAGTACACATCACCACAGTGCCATGTTCTACAATCGGACTACTTACCTTAAGGCTGTACGAATGATCTGAAGATTAGTACAAGGATAGTTGCCTTTCATATTTAAGAATGGCGTATTTTCCCATCCACTCGGTTGGCGAAGGTCATGGGATATCTACCCTAAGCCCTACTGCTACACGTTGTCTAAGTCTTTCAAGTTCACGACAGTCCGCTCACAGTGACTCACCGTTAGGACTCGTTGATAGATCTCCATCAGAATATCTATACCCCATCTGCATGCGCATGGGTGCCAGTGATGCTCCATGTTCCTGGACAGAAAATTTTTCTGTTGCAGCCTCTTTCGGAGTGATGCCATTGTACGGGCGCTTAATACGAACTTTATCTTGACTTTATCTAAAGCGTAAACGCCATCCATTGCTTACGAACCCCAGGAAACAATGAAGTTCACGCTTTAGATACACTCTTCGTATTACTAGTAGCACGTCAAGTTACTCCTTCCTTATCATTTTGCCTTCTATCCTAAATTTCCGTTTTCCGAGTTATAATAGGTACATGCACTGCTGATGGTACGCAGCTTCTTGCACACCATCGGTTCTGATATTGCTATGCCTAGACCAGATTCGCTAGATACTCCGAAAACACATAGCCTATATTTGCTGATTCGTTTAAAGGTCGACAACTTATCGCCCACTGCACTTTCTAGTCCTTCAACTCAACCTCAACTTCAAAACTCCTCTGCCTCAATGAGTTCTAATTTTTTTGGTCGAGACTTCGACAATGACATCAGCTAGTTAGTGATAAAGATACCTTTACTGTATTGTTTCAAGCTAAAGGCGAATATGACAGTGCAAACTTCAACTCTGATATCCCTAACATCAGCATAGTACCAGGTGTGCCATCCGTCCCAATTAATCACACTCAGACATCCTTACTATATCTTAGCCCAACTACAAGAGGAAGAAGGCAAAGACATGGGACAGAGACTCAATTTAAACACTGATTTGTTTGCTGAATACCGAGGGCGTAAAGGGGGGATTGATTATGCCAGCGGGAGTGGTTCAGACTATTCCAGATCCCCGTCCACGTCCTTTAGGTCCTTGTCTCCAGGTTTCACCGGGACGGAATTTGCAGACCCTATGAGCCCAGATGTACGCCAAGAATTTCCACCGTTCGGCGCCTATGAGGAGCTTATTCATGACTCGTATCCGCATGCGCACCCTTTCTTGAGACATGCACAATCTCAAGAGTCCATTCTTTCATTGGAGAGCGGAAACACTGGTGTATCCGGTTCGTCTCATTATATATCATCACCCAGCTCTCTTAATGCAAGCATGGAAAACCTGGGAAATTATGTGGACTCGCTCGCAATTAATACCCCCGAAGGTCTGTCAGTTTATATGTATAGTTCGCATTGAATTCACACATAGATTTGCTGACATCAAACATTAGGTTTTACTGCGGCCTCAAGTTCGAGAGATAAATTCACTGGGGTATCAATTCGGGACATGTTAGCTCTTCTCGTTGAAACGGGGAGTTCACTAACTTCCAAGGACCCAGACGACATCAGAAAGGAATTCATAGGCCGCTTAATGCTAAGCGGCAATAATTCCAAAGACTTCAGCAGGCCGGCGAAGAAGGAAATTGGTACCGCGGCGACGTTGAAGGCGGCTAGATCCCGGCGGAAGTGTGAAGCAACATTCGTCTGTGAACTTTGTTCTGCCAGCTTCACAAGGAAGAATGGAGTTCTGAGTAAGATAATGCTTCCCTTGATATACCACAATCAATCTTAACAATCATCGAAGATCATTACAGAAGTCATCTAGGGATAGCAGACAAGCAATGTAAGTTCTGCAAGCGCGGCTTCACTACATCCCTAGGACGACATATGAAGAAGTGCAAGAGCAATCCAAATAGACTCAAGAAGGAAATCCAATTGTCATAGTCATCTGGTCCCATCCGTTGCAACTTGCGTTCATTGCATCTATCCTGGCAGTCCAATTTTTTATGGGTTGCATGAACTTGACTTAGGCATCTGACCATTAGCAACTGTTTTCAATGTATCTCTAGAAACCTGCACCTCAATCTTGTATTATACATACACCGCACAATTTTTCCCCAATAAATGATTTCAAACTAGGATTTGCAATTCCACGGTTGATGAATGAGCTGTATCTAGTGATTCAAGAGTCGCTACCATGTTAGCGCACCTTTACTGTAATAGCAATTTACCAGGCTGTGCTTAGGATCAAGGCTGATGACGCAGTATTCTCCGGAATCCGATTCAGGCAAACTCGCAAGTATGCCCATACAGTGCCCATACAAGCAAGTAACAAAGCTCATAAACCATTACAGTACATATCCTGCCACACACCTTCACATCATGCTCGTTGACACTTTCCACATTTCCTCAACTCAGTACTCTGCAGATGTAAGGAAACAGAGCATATCCATATTGGACCAAAATAATCAAAGCTTAGCAGAGGCGTAGCTGTAAACCACAGCACACTATTACTGACACAGCATAATGTAAAGCGTCAATGGTATGTCGATTGGCCTAGGGCTTTATAACCGACTTACTCATGAGATTTATAGCCACTACCCATTTCATTTGCATACTGCCCAACTTCCTACCTGACCACCGCTTGTACTTGCACGACATGAATTATCACGGTGTCTATTTCGGGTAAGAGGCGCCCATCAACCATAGATTAGCGCCGAAGACTTACCTTAACGGGCGGTGATCGTCAGGACTGCGGACGATCTCAACTCGACAATCGGAATTGATCCATTTTACATAAATGGGCAAGGTGAATAAATTTACCTGTGTATACTCGACATTTGCTAAAAGATTATACACCATGCTTTCTAGACCCCATGTCGCACATGTACTACGGCGGCTCGAGTCAGGTCCATTTCGGTGAAGGAGCAACAAGTCGTCAAACACCTACTCTAACCATAAGGACCGCGCCATCTGAAGGTTCGACATTCCAAACCCAATTTTATGATCGTCCCCCATCAAGCTATTCTGGAATGTCGCCCACTTCTCCTAACCCAATCTCGACCAGATATTCTCCTCGTGTTTTCCCCTCCCCGTCAGATAGCGACCGTTCCACGTTAAGCGCCACAGAAGCATACTATACACATCACACACATTCCAACGACTCTGTGCAGTCATTTTATAGTCCGGCCTCCGATGGAAGCCCCACTATCGAGGACAATCAAAGTATGTTTGATAAAGCATCTGCCGCTGACTGATGATCGTGGAATAATCAACTCTTGAAGAACTAGGTATAACCATCGACGATTGCATTTCCCTCCTCGCAAAGATGGGATACCAGGATTTAGATGCCAAAGATGCTTCCAGCATCAGACAATTGTTCAGTTACGCACTCTTGAATCCCGACGTTTTCTGTGGAATTACTGGAGTCGGTCCCAGAAAGCCGAAGAAAGCAAAGGTTTCTTCCACTGCTGGGAAGGCCGCAAGTGACTCTCGCAGAAAGAACAAACCGATCTTCTTCTGCGAACTCAAAAGTTGTGACAGCTGCTTTACCAGGAAGAATGGCCTTATGAGCAAGTCTTCTCGTACCTTTTTGTGTTATAAGTTTTTGAATGCTCATTTCTGACATAGACCATTATAAATCGCACTTGGGCATCGCCGACAATCAATGTGAACATTGCAAGCAATGGTTCAATACTTCTATCAGTAGGCACATAACGACTTGCGCAAAAAAGCATCTATACAACGAGAGCTTGTATCAGAACCCACGGGCTGGATCACAAGTCAGGATGGATGCATTATTGGATTTCGTGCATGCCTCCTGTCAATCAGTAAACAGGTCTGGAGTCCAATAGGAGCCCTATCTTATTCCTGAATTTTTCTTTCATGCGTTATTGGTATACAAAAGTTGCAGTCGTTTTGTTTTGGTTTTGTTCTCTATTTGTTTTGTTATCCGCTTATCGTTGGCTTATCGCTTCGCGTTACTTACTACTTAGTAATTATCTCGCCTGTTTCATACAATTTTGTATTCATCAAGCAAGGGCTTCTAACTCTGACTGCTCGCGTCTCATGTCTATTTTCATTTTCTTCTTCCACCTAAATGCATTGAATGAAATTACGGCCAAAAATGGAAATATATACTAAATTGAGAGTTTCCGGACCGTGGCACCAGGCATGATGATATGGCGGTCAGCGCATAATTATCGCGCGAAAACATTTTTGGTTTTAGGGGTCGCGCGAACATTTTTATGCCAAATATTGATACGCGAACATTTCCAAGTCAGTAACTTTTCGCGCGAAAACATTTTTGATTTCCGCGCGAACACTTTTTCTTGCGCGAACACTTTCTTTTGCGCAAACACTTTCTTTTGCGCAAACATTTTTTCTCAAGTCGGTTCACCAAAATAAATTCTGTTGTTGTGCATCTACTAGGCTGCTACAGAACGAGGCATATTTTCAAAAGGGCTCGAAAACCAGACAAGCCATTTCACCACTCTTCTAAATCAGTACGACTGTAAGAGCTAAGATTTGGCTTAGATTGGTTCCGAAACTTACAGTGCGCCCTACGACCTACCGGATCCATCAGTACCTCCGGCAGGCAACAAACGAAGGAGAACTCACCTCTAAAATACTAGCTTTTCGAATCTCAATCAAGCTAAGTCAATACATGTCACGACTCACGGTGTCAGCCCTTCATGTGGTCAATCCATATACCCAATGTAATTGCTAGAACTTGACTTAGACGCGTGAAGCTTGACCTTAGTATGGCGGTCAAAGTGGCGCATAATTATTGCGCGAAAACATTTTTGTTTTTGGGTGCCGCGCAAACATATTTAGGCCAATTATTGATGCGCGAACATTTCTAGGTTAGTAAATGTTTGCGCGAAAACATTTGGTTTTCGCGCGAACACTTTTGCTTTTGGCGCAAACATTTTCATTTCGCGCGAAAACATTTTTCTTGCGCGAAAACATTTTTCTTGCGCGAACACTTTTTCTTGCGCAAAGATTTTTTTTCAATTCATACAA
>QFFD01001202.1:0-19277 GCA_003314615.1 Pholiota microspora
GTCCGTGATCTTGACACCCTTTTTACGCTGCGTGAACATGACCTTGACGAGGAAGATCTGGATGGGGAACCCGAGGACGAGAACGCCCAGGCCTACAAGTGCCGAAGGACCGAGCTGGGGAAGAGTAAAGTCGTTAGCGGCATGTAGTATGCATATAAGAATAAATGCCGGAAGCGTACGTTTCCGATGAGAAGCCCGATGCCGATGGCGAGTTGGATTGGTGACACCCATAGACTGCGCAGGTTAGATAACTGGACACGTGTATTGTTTAAGGAAACTTACTTGTGTCCAAAGGCAGAGAATCGGTCAAGACGCGAAGCGTCTGTGGAAATCATGGTCGTAATTTGGCCCGAGCTGTGCTCAACGCGCGCCTTTCCAGAGAGACGCAGGGACTTGCGGAAAACGCTTCCAATAATCTACGTGGACGTCATTAATTTACTGACTGGGATATCTTCGAGTGTGCTTTAATTACCCCTGTGCGAACTGAGAGCCCAGTGGTCAAGGAAACTAAAGACATCCAGTCAGCTCGTATTTCATGTATTATAGGGTGCGTACTTTGCATGTAATGATTCGTCATCTGTAAATTGTGTTAGCTGTAAATATGAACGGTATTAAAGGATGTGATGAGACTCGTACCAGACTCGCAACCTCTGCGGTAAAATCTAATGTCAAATCCGAAACGTATTGGAATAATTCAGACTACGCACCTTGCATCACAAAAAGCGCGACGGCCAAACCCACTCCATACCCAATACCTTTCGGTGGTTTCAAACCCAGAGCCGTGCGCTCTTCTTCCGTTGAACGAGAGAAAAGGTATGACTGCGCCAGCCAGTTCAAAATGACCTTATTCAGCAGCGGAGTTGTTGTTTTTAGTGTATCTAGGGCGATGTGAATTTAATGTTCCAACAAAAGGGCAAATATGGCCGTACCAGATAGGAGCTTCAATACGCCTGCAGTCCATATCTGCGTGAAGAATGTGCGGTGTATAGCCTTGACTAGAGACTCGTCGTATTGTGGTTTGGATTTCCGTCGAAAGCATGACCAGTCCTTGGTAGCCTTGCCCGCGGTCCCTGGAAGCTCAGATTCCAATTCTGCCTCTGGTGGCACAGCGGTTTGGGTCGACACAGCGGTCAAAGTCTCGACCGGGGGCCTTAGATCGTTTCTAACTTTCTCATCCGATGGTAGTTCCGTAGGTACACCATTAGCGGGTACTTGATCGTTCGTTGTGTCATCGGCCGCCTTCATATGACGAGGGCGCTTTTCAGGAGGGCATCGTAAGTAGAAATTCTTCTCGACCTCGTCAGATATAGAAGAAGTCAGTCGTTCTTTTGGGAGCTCCCAGAAATCTTCCTTTTCAAGGGGTCTCGAGAATCCCACAGCCAGGAAAGGTGCCAACCATTGGAATACAAGTTGCGAAAGCAAGCTAGATACACATAAGCTTGGATCACTTCATATTCGCATGATAGAATCACACTTACGGCGCGGATGCCTTAGGGAGAGTGTTTCCTGTGCCAAATCCTGGAGGCGCTGGAGGTGGGTGGAAGAAGTTGTTAAATGGGTTGAACTTCATCGTGGGCGCCACGAACGAGTCAAGTCGTGTACGCCAAAAAAGCGCGGTCAGAAAACTCGAAAACCAAAAGCAGCGGCGAGGGAGTCAGGAAGGAGAATGCGGTGAGTTGCACCATACAACAGGTTCATATACATGCTGTCGTCCCCACCGCACAGAAAATGAACAAAGATAGATTTGCTGCACGCGGACGTCATCTTTTCGGCAGCTTACTGGGCTTGAATTACGTGGTGGCCAATCACAACGCGACAATTTGCTTCAGAACACGGAAGGTCACCCGAGCGTTGCGCTAATTATAGACTACTGAGGTGACGACCGAAGATTTCAATCAAGTCTTTCGACTCTGTGCAAGAAACATGTTTCTTTGCCTTGAAATTGGACGTGGGCAGACAAGGTGCAATAAAATCAATAGAAAATCGCGTCTTTACAAGGTTAAACATCCGTGGTTGACATGATTTTTACTTCAAAGACGGGATGCTTTCCGGGCACAAAAATGCCTACTCAGTAGTACCCTTTGGATGTAACTTAGAAACTCCGAGTCATAAACTGTAACACTCGAGCAAACTGATAATAACCAGCGGCGCAATCATTCTCTGACTGAGCAGAGTCATTAGAAGCAGCCAGCTGTTGGATCCGCAGCTGTTGGCCAGACGCGCGGTGCCCTTGACTTCATGGAGGCTTTGAAGTTCCATTTACATGCCTAACTGCACAGGCACATGTGGGCCAAGAATCGTTGGGCAAGAAATTGAAGCGGGGAATACGAACACCTTTTAGGGTTTGGGGGAACCTTGGGGGTCTGGAGTAAAATGAGAGCGGGACCCAAGCGGGACCACGATCGTAATAACTTACCCGAAAAGGCAATAATAACCACCGCACGTACAAACACTTCCTACAAAAAAAAAAAACAGAGAAGTTTTAGCAGCAACGCAGAACCTGACTTATCAGCTGCATGAAGCGTCTTGTTTTCTCATAGACTGCAGTCGGATTTGGGCGCAAGAGCCCTTGCGCAACACACAACTGATCGAAAGTGCAGTAATTGCCTTTCTTGGGATTTTTTGATTTTGAAATTCGAAGTTGCATGTGAAAAGGGACGCTACCCAAGCTCCCAATGGATTCTGCCATCTCCGTGGAGGTTGTAGCTGGTTGAGGGTAAAGTTGTACACAGTTGGAAGAGGGTATGAATGACGCTGGACCGCCATATCATCGCACTCGAATAGTGCTCGACCCTATAGCTTGGAACCAGGTCTGCGTATCAGTGGGTTCCATACCACGCCGTGATATCAGAGCACAGATTTGAATGTACTCTATACATATTAATTCTCTTCAGTTTTGGGACCGAAAATACGACTGAATGAATTCAGAAGCAGAAAGCACTCACAAAGAATTCTTAGGTTTCAAGCAACACAGATGTCGTCAGCGGCACACCTAAATGACTGCACGCTCGTCCCCGTATTGACATTCGTGCACTCGGAGTTGCCTTGGCCCTGGAACACCCCGACGAGCGTATCACAATTAGGGTTTAGAAATGCTGTGACACAGTGGGCGCCTGTTGCGACGACCTGCGTTGAACATAACGCCAAAGTTGGTTCAGATCAGTGCTTTTAACGTGTTTGTTCGATTTACGCGCCTTACCTCGAATGAGTGTCGAGTAGAAAAAGAATGACAAGATCCATCGCATGCGACGTTCGCTCCTGCATCCAAGTTGCACTGCGTCCCAGAAAAAGCGATGATATCCGCCATGCATAAAGCATTGAAATGGCCCATGGTAAGGAATATAAAAGACATGGTGCTGGTCCAGCGCATTTTACCGATGGTGAGGAGGGCAATGGAAGCAGGGGCACGCATCGGGTTTGTCGAGAACTGACAGATGAGTGTCCTTTTATTTGAATTCAATGTCAATAACCAACGTGCTTGATGATCATATGCGTTACAACCACTTCGATGTCATGAGTTGCAGAGGTGATGGGAAAAGAAGGTCAATGAATGTGGCTGGTGACTATACATTTGACGGCCCCGTCTTCTTTTCATGTGAGATCGAAAGAGACTAATGATATACCATACGCAGCGCCATATAGACGGAGGGGTAAGCTGAATCTAAAGTCGCATTTCGCATTAGAGGACTTTGTTGTGTCGTAGAGCGTATATGGTCTGCTGTGATGCAAACCGAGTACCATCGTATGAGCGCGTTTCATATATATCCAGCAGAATATATTTCGTTCCTATCAGGAGCACGTTGAAATGGGCTTAATTGCGGGAAGCCTTGGAGTTATCGTTTTAGGTCTCTCGAGACCGTCAAGATAGTACACAAAAGATACTTCTTCCTTTCTGCCCACCATCGAGATTGTCCTGGGAGAGCAAATATAATCAAGCATGCGCACTCAATGACTCGGAAGTCTCTAACTACTCACGTTGACCATGGAGTGGTAAGATACGAACCCACGAAATCGCCCGTCCAGCAGTGTCCATTGAGTTTGAACTCCGCTTAATTGAAAAACACGTGATCGCGTATCTGATCTAATCGCCGCAGAAATCTGGGGAACTCAGAACTGTACCTCCTCCGACGCTTTCCGAACTTCTTCCCCACTAACCCTTGGTATGTATCTTTACTCTAGTTAACGTAGAGTCTAATGGAGAGAATTATTCAGACACAATGGCACGCCAATTCTTCGTTGGAGGTAACTTCAAGCTTAACCCCTCGACTCTCGAAGCAGGAAACTCGCTCGTCGGTGGTCTGAACAAATCCGAGTTGGATCCTAACACTGGTGGGTAGTGATGTTGTGTGTCCTGAAATCCTTAAAGCTAATTTTGTATCGTTTACCGATATCAGAGGTTGTCATCGCCCCACCAGCCATCTATCTTATTCCGGTCAAGGAGAGCATTCGCAAGGACATCAAAGTTGCTGCTCAGAACTGCTATTTCAAGGATTCTGGAGCATTCACCGGAGAAATCAGGTGCGCAAACGTTTCTCTTTTTTTGGCCAGATCTAACCATGTCATAGTCCCAAACAACTTGTCGACGTTGGTATCCCTTATGTCATTCTCGGTAAGCGCTTTTTATCTACTACAATCCGCAAACTCAACTCTTTGGTAGGTCACTCCGAACGCCGTACGATTTTCCATGAAGACTCTGCCTTGATTGCAACCAAGACGCGCGCAGCAATTGACTCCGGACTCAAGGTCATCCTTTGCATTGGCGAGACCCTGGAACAACGCGAGGGTGGAAAGACCGCTGAGGTTTGCGAGGCGCAGCTAAAGGCCGTCGTAGACGTCACCAAGGACGTTGACTGGAGGTATGTCGATATTAAAAAAAGGTTTTTAAACGAATGCGCACTGAACTTTCGAACAGCAAGATCGTCATCGCATACGAACCTGTCTGGGCCATTGGTACAGGAAAGGTCGCCACCCCGGCTCAAGCACAGGAAACTCACGCCGATGTGCGCGCTTATATTACCAAGGCTGTCTCTGCCGATGTTGGTAGCAAGATTCAGATTCTGTACGGTGGTAGTGTTACTGCCGCTAACTGCAAAGAACTTGGTCAGATTTATTTTTTCCAATGAAAAGCGTGAACTGAACAGATTTATCTGGTAGCCCGCCTGCCCGACGTGGACGGATTCCTTGTCGGAGGCGCATCTCTCAAACCTGAATTTGCGGACATCATCAATGCCAGGAAATAGAGAAATCGAATCAAATCAATGTGGTACGAATGTATATCCTGCCCTAAATTTTGTAAAATATCACAAATCGCGTTCGCTTGCCCTCATGCTCCGACGCACGAAAAGCTTCGATCTCTTCTGTGTGGCGAACGTACCCCAGGTTATGGTATGAATATAATTGGACAAACTACCGACGTTCCGATTTGCTCGTAGGTGCTCAGACTATCAGTGTCATGTAGATCCTGGGATGTTGGCGTCTAACTTCCGATAAGGTTCAGTATCAGATCTGCTCGAGTGCGCCGCCTCGAGTCGTCGCGTGCGTGAAACGAGTCTCGATTTATTTTTGGAGCGATTGACGCGCACGCTAATTTTGGAAGAGGACGGCTGACTTGATTGTCGGACGCTCGACGAGATTGAAATCGGCTTGGTTTCTCATGCGGAGCGTCAAGGATGTTGAGATCTTTGACTCTCGTTTACAGCACTATAGCGCTGAGCGACGTCTTGAGATCCTTTTCAACTCATTCGATACGTTGAATCGATGCACAGATATTCACCCAGGAAGTCAGATGTTCTGTACACCGGGAGTTGAGTCAAGGTTAGCAAGAGGGAGCACTAATTGTATTATGTGCAATGCTCCCCTTCGATTGATGTTTTCTCATGAAGCTAGCAAAACGAAGAAAACAGGAGTTATATGTCCCGACTTGAATTTCACTAGGATAACAACATCTATTATTTGACACAACAAGTAATAAATAGGTACAGACTTTCAATCAGGGTACCCAAGAGAATAAAATTAGTTACATAAAAAGACAATGACCACGAGATAAAATAGATTTGACAAGGCGTGTCTTGACTTGGAAGAAGCGAAGCAATAATTAGTTGTGAGTGAAAAAGGAGTTTAGGCGGAAGACTGAGTGAAGAGGCGTAAGTAAAGATGTTTATGTAAATCATGTCGAAGAGAGTCTTACCTTGATTATATCCGAAGCTCTCTCCGCGAGAAGGTATATCGCTCCCTGTGGGTGGCTACTCGGGATGAATGGCTACAGGGGAGCAAGTCATAATTAGTCGGTGCCCGTATTGACATGGAAGTCTACTCACGAATACAGATCCATCAACTATGCGCAGACCGCTAGCGCCCTTGACGGTTAAATCGGGATTGACAACACCAGCTCCAGAATTGAAGGAGCCGATAGCCGCGGTACCCATAGGATGAAAGATAGTTGTCATAACCTCGCGCACATATTGATCAATGACGCTGTCGTCCGTTGTAGAGAACGCGTTTTGGAAGCCGTCATCGAAAGGCCCAATGATATAATCCGACCAGGCAGAGGCTTTCGAGAAGCGAATGGCGGCTTTGACAGCCTCGCGCATAGTAAAGACATCGAATTCAGCACTGAGATATTGTGGGTCGATGATGGGTTTGGTGAGGGGGTTGGACGATGCTAGTTTCACGGTGCCACCTGTATAATACAACGTTCAATCATGGGATGATGGGAGATTGAAGTCAATATCTATATACTTACGAGAAGCGGGAGTGATGAGCACAAGCGTGATAGTGAAGAAGCTTCCAGTGGCAGGCTGAGCAACTCCGGGACTGAACCAGTTGTTCTGTTCGCTACTCATCAATGATCATTCATGAGGCACAATAAGCAAAGAACTTACAGCGAAGATAATTTCCCAGTGAGGGGACTTAGGTCCGGGTGCGGGATCTGTCACATTTTGGAAAATGGTCGCGTTGGAAGGAATGCGGAGGAAGCCGAAGTTGTTGGCGACGTTGTTGGCGAAGACTCCTGTTTTGTTCTGAATCCATTGGTTCAAAGTTGCGGTGGGGTTGCGGATGATATTGTCAAAGCTGAGGTTCCCTTTGACGTTGAAAATATTTGGTAGGAGGGTATGATCGCTCAAGTTCTCGCCAACGTTCGGATTATCGATCGTTGAAGTGATTCCAAACGCTGAGAGCTCAGCACTAGCACCAATACCAGAGAGCTTGAGGATTTGAGTTGTTCCGATGGCACCAGCAGAAAGGATGACCTCTTTGCGAGCAGTGACGGTCGTAATCGCACTTGACGCTAGAATGAATATAGAGTAAGTCAGCTACTCCGGCAGAAAAAAGATAGAACACAATTACTTGATGGAGAGTCCGAGGAGACTTGGAACTGGACTGTGCGGAAGTCTTTCAATCCTGCAGTAGTAGTCCCATTCTGGACGAGCTTGGTGACAGTTGCATGTATGAGGACGGTGAGGTTGGGTCGACCATTGGCATTGGCGAGGTAGCTTGTGGAAGAGCTGCTTCGGACACCGCCACCAGCAGAGGACTGTAGCCAGCCGATACCAAGAAGGCTGTGAGAGCCGCCGCTCATGTCTTGATTGTAGGGGAATTCAGCTGCCAATTCTTGCGTGGTGTTAATAACGCGAGGGTCGATGGTCATGTTGAATCCAGGGAGCGAGACAGAGACTTCGCCATTGAACCCATGAAGCGAAGGGATGAATTGCCCAGTAGTATTGTGGCCATCGATAGGCGGGGTGAAACGTTCGTGCTTCTGAATGTACTGTTGCATGTTATTCCAGGTCCATCCTTGATCGTTTGACACAGTAGCGAGCCTATCCCAGTCCTCGTCCGTTCCGTATTGATGGAAGAGGTAGTCTAGAAATCCCCGTTAGATATCGTAGTACTTGGCGAGCTAATGGTACATAATACTTACTGACTGTACTGCACCCTCCGAGTACTCTTCCACGAGGGTAGGCAAAGGATCTTCCGTTCAAAGCGGGCTGGTCGGTCACCGTATAATTCCAGTCGATTGCTGTGTCTAGAATCCAACGGCTCGATATTAGTCATTTGTCATGTCCAAAGCAATATCAAACTTACTGGGAGTCGCAGTAGGCCCTAAGAATGGTGCTTCAACGGGGACCATGCCTGCATCGCTATACGTGTGTCAGAATCATAGTTCGCTTCGGATATGTTGAATTGTAATCACTTGAGCCCTGCTTCGAGAACGAGAACAGAGACTGTAGAATTCTCAGTCAAACGATTCGCCACGACGAGACCTGCATTTCCAGCTATGAAAAATGTGAGCATGGGGAATCAACGTTGATTGTGTATCGGATACTCACCTCCAATAATGATATAGTCAAAAGTGGTGCTGGGGAGCTGGGAAGGGCTCGTAATGATCACTCCCAACGACGGGGCGATAATGCAGGAAGCAAGAACGAACGAAAACAGTCTTGAGGAGCGCATTGCAGGAGAAATGAGAGTGTGCTGAGGGATGGTGCGACTCTTGCACAAGCTTTTATAATTCAACGATGTCGCTTAGCGCCCAGTGCAGTCCAAAGCAAAAATAAGCATAACCTACCAATGGGTTATAATTAGCAGTGATAGAGTCGATTATTATTGGATCTATCCAAGGTGAGTATGGTGAGCCCTCGGAGTACTCATCTAATCAATAGGGCGTTGCGATTCAAGATGGTTAGTAATGCTACGGTACACTTGAAACAAGTATGTACGCACCACTTTACTACTTGGGTATGCAGATACAACCCAGAGATCCATAACGACGCCCACATAGCCTATCCTTGGGTGCACAGGCATAGTCCAGTCTAGTTTACAGTTACTTAGTTGGGATGCGCGGGTATGCCTTTCGCTTCAAATGCTATCACGATGACGAAGGATAGTTTAAGTCACTTACTTGGGATCGGCCGCAGTGTCATGACCTATCATGATATGAGCATTTTGCCAGCTTTCGTCTGTGAAGGCAAGTAGGGGACGAGATCCCGTAGAGAAAGTGCTCCGATAGTGATCATCAGAGAGCAAGGTTGAAAAGTCAGTAACTGCGTTGCGACCGTCGGTGTTTGGAGCAAGGGCCCTGAATCTGAACACATTGAACGTTTTGCGTTCAACTGAAGCGGAGTCCTCGTCCCTGTCCAAATATCTGGAAGATTTGAGTTATGCAAAGAAAAGACAGGTCCTAGAATAACGGGCTACAATGGGGAAGGTGAGACTTAAGCTGTCGTTCATGTCATATCAAACTACAACGATTTGACACATACTTGGGATTTTGGGAGTTTACGCGTCGGTGTGCGCCATTTACGTCTCCCGGCAGCGACCACATCCCGCTGTTACAGATAGTTCTCCAAAAAAAAAAGATGCTCCGAGGCCCCTTTTGGAGACAATGACTAGTCCCACGTTTACTGCGCGCATCGAGACACTCATTGAATGTCGGCACACCTATCAGCAAAAGAGACAGGAACAGGAAAGTTATGCAATTTGGTCATGAATTGGTCACCCCGCTCGCGTTGCCGCCGTCTACGCCTGCATATTTCGGTTCTCAAGGTGGATCTAACGGGAAGAAAACCCGCTCAGCTGCTCTCGTATCTCGCAGGTATATCATGAAAGAAAAATCACAGGATGCTTCCGTGCTTTGAGTAATGTATTTCCCGAGACGGTCGAGAACACCAATTCCGGAGCGCATTAGCCTTATCTTGAGGTCCCAATAGAGAAACAACTTCTCAATAGGTGCGGACCGAAAGCGTACCAGACGTCGTTTAAGTCGTTGGTAACCACTCCACTCTTCCGGTTAGAGCTAACCTGTAGCAAAACGAATTAGTTCAGTGTTATCTGAAGCCTAGAGATGGATTGATGACTGATACACACAGACTGTCGTGTCCTTGGAGGAACTGGCGCTCATGTATCAAGAAACCAAGCGGCCAAGAATAACCCACAAAGAATTGAGATTCTTACCTAGGACCGTTGAAACAGAAGCTGCGCGGAATGAAACTGAATGATATCTCCTCGAGGAGCAGAATTGAAAGGCAGTGGGCGAGCTGCTACCAAAGGTGACTCAAAAGTCAAGAAATGGAGATTGATTATGTCCGTTCCACGTTCAAAGGTTAACGTCAAACGTTGAAACATTGGAACTCTAGCCGAGTTGCGAGTGAGAGCGAGAGTGAAAAGAGAAATTCGGGATACGTTCACCGAGCGTAGGAACTTTGGTGGCTGTACACTGCGCGTAAATCTAAGATAACTTGAGATCAAAGTACTGCTGATTAAATGAATGGACTTGGTACTTCACAGAAGAAAATTTGAATTGATCGAATTTTGTACAATAACAAGGTGTAATTCTGCCTTATTTCAGACCACATCTGTAGCACCATGTCCCATTCTGTCGTTGATCACCAGGGCAAGTTCGTCCCATCTGCATGCCAGAATGCTCCTGTCTTGTCCAAGGTCAGCGCTTCAGAGACCTTGATCACATTGTCCGCAGATTCTTCGGGTGTGAAATGGCGAACATGGCTGGCATATTTAGCCATCCAATCGTTGATACCTTCTCCGAGATCGGTTTGAGTCCATCCTGCGGCGTTCGAAAGGTTAGATCAAAACGTCAAAAGAATCATATCATGCAGCATACCTGGATGAACAGCCGCAGTAATCACACCGTCGTACTTGAGAGTAGCCGCCCATTTATGTGCGAGCCTTCAGTATCATCAGAAAACCGGATGGGTTCTTGATTCGGAGTTGTACATACATATTAAGAGCTGCTTTTGCGACAGAATACGCGTTGAATTGGTTCGCCATCATGAATGTTATATTTGAGGAGGCGAGAACAGAGCTGATGAATATGATCCTCTTCAATTCCGATTTCTTGATCAGAGGGAGGAAAGCGCGGGAAACACGAAGAGGTGCGGTGGTGTTGAATGATATCTCCTCTGCGAAGAGGTCAAGGTCCCTATCGCAAATATGATTGGCACTGTGGACGAAATGTATACACACAATGAAGCTTACAGGTCCTCGAACTTGGTATTTGGCTGGGGATTCGCACCGGCATTGTTGACTAAATAATCGAGGCCATTGGGAAGAAGAGGTGTTACAATCTCCACTGCTTTATCGACGCTTTCCTGCTTGGTGATATCCATCTCGACAATTTTGAGAGTATCGGGATATTTGACAGATAGCTCCTGGAGCGAATCAGCATTGGCGTTACGAGTAGTCGCAATTACGAATGTGTTCTCTTTCTTCAACTACAAATCCTCTGTGTTAGTCTTTCTACTCGACGCAAGATGCATATTGTGCATACCAGATTTTGAACTAGACCATAACCGATACCTCTGTTGGATCCAGTAATTAACCACGAAGGCATTTTGCAATTTGGAATGTTTAGAGATTAGGTGAGGATTTGGTGGGAGCAGAGGTGACGTTTGTTCGATTGAGGATCAAGTATCCCTTTATACCTTTCCAAATTTGTTAGAATTCGATGGAACAAAGATAAACTGGCACCGAAATCTATTGCGAAGCAACAGCGATCAAAGGAAGATCGGCCTTGACAAAGACTATGGCGGGCTTATTCAATGTGAGCATTCCAGAGCGTCTACAACTGGTCTACAAGCTCAACGAAGTGAGCTAGTACGACTCTCAATTGCTAAGCTTAGAGACTATCCAGCTATTTTTGGTCTCAAATTGATGAGATCTTTATATTTTTGCTGTTTATAGTAGACTCCCTTCACCGATGCCCGATGTGGGCTCGTGTTATTTTCACCCACATCGACGATTGTAAGAATAACCATGCGCGTATGTAGTCAAGGTTCAAGGACTTCCAAGGTTTACGATAGCCTACTCTACTCAATGATGACATATGCAGCATCGAAATATGTGAGCCAAGTTGACTGGTGCCAACTATTACAATAACTCAATACGAAGGACGCGTATACGATAGCTACATGTTCATGTGCTTTTATGAGCTAGCAAAGAGCCTCAATCTGTAATTTTTTTTGCAATAGAATAGTCCTGTGAAGATGCGGGATGACCTCTGTATGACTACTGCATTCTGCAAAGTTTCCAAGCTGATTGCTACGTAGAAGTTAATGATGTCTGGAAAAATCTTCTATGATTCATCTGTAATATGCTGCAAGATACTTTGCTGCAGTATATTTAGACTATTATGAAGCATCATGGCGACCACTCGATGGATTGAGCGCTGTGCGATGCGAAGGGGGCTGCGTGAGCGTCTAAGTACTTTCTAGTCACGGGATATAGACGCGCATTATGATTTTAAGATTTAAAATCGGCAGCCGCCGCCGAGCAGCCTTGTCATCATACCGCCGTACTTTTTTGTAGATATGGATTCCCATTCTTAAGACGGCGCGAATCGGGTCTCAACAACCTCTTCATCGCCGAATAACATGGGTTCCACAACCCTGTTACGAAGCTACGCCGTGTTGCAATTCCAACGAACACGAACCTTCGCGACGTCGAGACCCACGTTTCAGGATGAACTTATCGTGCCCCAATACTTCGAAGGACGGCTAGAACCCAACGCTCCGAGCCACAAATGCTATATCCTTCTGCACGCGTCCCAGTCTCCTATGGAATTTCCCTCTGTTTACAAAACGGCCTTATCGCAAGAACTCCAGGCGCGAGCGATAAGCTGGGGCGGGTTAGTCAACTTTTCATGGTCAGAAGACTACCGACAAGGTGATTTGGGGTCTGAGGGACAGGCGGCGACGGTGTTTTCGCATCTTGGCGGACGTTTGGAGATTCCTTTGGTGTCTTTGAGGAACGTACAAGAAGTGGGGATGGTCATTGAGCGACATGTCCAAGGTCCGCTGGCGGCGTTGACTTCTGAGGAGGTGCATTTCTATGTCTGCACGCATGGGGCGCGCGATTGTAGATGTGGAGAACGCGGGCTCGCGGTGTATGATGCACTGGTTTTGTCTGTCAAAAAAGCGCGGACGCAAGATCCTTCTGGTCCCGCTTCCCGTATCAAAATCGCTGAGGTAGGGCATGTGGGCGGACATAAGTAAGTCCTCGCGTTCTCGCGTATCCTTGAGGTTGATTTTATTCATTTATCTACAGATTCGCGGCCAATGTGTTGTACTTCCCTCAAGGCGAATGGTGAGCACAATTTGGACTTCTTATAACTTGCGAGTTAACTTATTGGAAATTCAGGCTGGGTCTTGTCATGCCAGAGGATGCGCCTTCGCTCATCGCGCAGGCTTGTGATAATCTTAAGAAAGGCGCTCGACCGTTGGGCCTTGCTGATATGCCTGCTTTCCCTGCTCATTGGAGAGGTCGTATGGGATTGACGAAAGGAGAGCAGAAGAAACTACATGCTACTTTTACAGAACCCTCCGATGCTCCAAAAAACTGAATGGTAACGACGTCCTAAAGGTAGAATAAGAATTTAGATACACTGTCAAGGTAAGCCTTGCAGGGCGCATTCTGGATTCCTCGGCAACTGAACATTCTCGTCAAGTTCCGATTGCGTCAGTAGATGAGCATCTGACTCATCCTATGAAGTTCGAACGGAGAAGTTCCTTTCACTCTCATTACAGCGCTATGTCTCGCAGACTAAATTTCACCACGCTCGACGTCTTTACAACGCAGCATTTTGTGGGTAACCCCCTCGCTATCGTTCACGTCCCAAAAGAGCTCGAAGGGGAGCTATCGCAGACACAAAAGCAGACTATCGCGCGCGAATTCAACCTCTCCGAAACAGTATTCCTTCACGAGGGCGACATCGATCAGCCTGTCACCATCGACATCTTTACGACTGACGCGGAATTGCCATTTGCTGGACACCCTTCGGTGGGGAGTGGATGGTACCTGCTATCCAAGAATCCAGGGAGGAACCAAGTCACTTTGAAGACCAAGGCCGGCGAGATCCCGGTGTTTAGCATAGGATCTGCCGGAGAAAGCGTTCGGCTTCGCGTACCAACTGACTTCAAAGTGCATCCCCCGTACGCACACCCCCGTGCTAAAGCTCTTCAGCCACAGCTCGTGTCGGCGGACTACGCAAATGGATTAGAGGGAGAACAGGTCGTGGCGTCTATCGTCAAAGGGATGACCTTCCTCCTCGTCGAGCTCAACTCAGAAGATGCTCTGGCTCGGCTGCAACCATCTCCAGAACACCTCACTGTCCCTGGACTAGGAGACTGGGAAGGTTTCGTCGGATTATACGCATTTCATGAGCGTGAGGATGGTGTTATACGGACGCGAATGTTTGATGGCACATTGGAAGATCCTGCAACTGGGTCGGCTGCTTCTACTCTCGGTGGCTGGATCGGAAAGAGAAGGGGGCCGGGTGTTCACAAGCTGAATATCTTGCAAGGTGTTGAGATGGGTAGGAGAAGCGAGATCGTCGTTGTCGTTGACATTGGGCAAGGCGGGGAAATTAATGAGATTGAATTGAGTGGAAGTGCAGTGGAGGTGATTGAAGGTACAGTCAGGATACCTTAGCTATCAGCTTTACAAGTTGTACCGCCCTGCTTCGCTTGGGCTGCCGAAGATGTCAATGAAAGGCATATAAGGACACATGTGACATAGATCAGGGTGTTGCGCGTGAAAACAAATAATCCTTTCTAAAGTATAAATGTTGATACTGCAACGCTGAAAAAGAAGGTTCAAAATAGGTGCTCAGGCTCTGCCTGAGGAAATGCATGAGAAACAAATTTATAATACAATCTAAAATATCAAACCTGCTACTGTGCAGGATTGAGCGGGGGATTAGCATATCAAACGGTAGAGGGGAATTGGGGGGAATTTTAGGACGTTCAGATTGCACACTTGCGGGCTGGTTCAATTCTAGCGGTATGTGCATGGGATCACGATACAGGAATTGTTGAGGCGCAAATCATCGAATGACACAAAAGAGTCGAGAGATTGGAGATGGGATGGATGAGCTACACAACTCTACACAACCACCTGGTTGTCTAAAGTCATTGAAATATATGTACACACTGTACGCCTTGATACCTGTGAAGATATGGTAGTCATTTAAGGTGTCTTAATACTGAATAGATTCTACAATTCTCATGAGCAGATATATGGGAAAGACGGCTTTTTTGTGCACATTTAGGGTGCCAAGATGCTCTACAAACACTATGTTGGCTAAGTGTTGGCGAGGTCAAAAACTGCGGTCTTTTCTCACGCGATGGGCCCTAAGTAATCTTCGAAAACTTGTATTTTGGTGCAAAACGCTGTCTGGCTCGTTATTCGCAGAATTCCGATCCTATGACGCATTTGTATAGTTAAAAAAAAGTTGTGGATGGTCGAAGAAAAGACATTCGCAACAGTCAGTGAAAAGCTGGCCCAAAGTTTATCAGATTAGAAGCGTGAGAATAGCTGTGCATCACCGGAGATCGAACGTTTGCCAGTGAACCATCGTTTGAACACGCTTTCTGTTGCAGCAGCATCATGGCTCAAATTGAAGTTAGGCTTACTATCCACTACTCTGGTCTCAAGGCAACCCAGTACTTCTCCAAGACCTCACCCAGAACCGAACTACTGTTTCTAGACGACCTACAGGCTCTCAAGCTACCTCTTCCGAAGCGGGGTAACAGTCTCCTTCTATCCTTCGGTCGCATGGAATGTGTCTGGGACTCAGTTCAGAAGAATGCTGTACGATAGCTTAGACATTCCCCAGAAATTGCTGCTAATTTTACGCAACATCTGCATCTGTAGCTCCTGCACAAACAGATTAAAACCCGACTCGATCCCTTGCCTGAAAATCGTGTTTCGTTCCAAAAGCTCCTCGATGAACTATCCATGTACAGTAATGTGGTTCTTCAAGGACATCAACTGACCCTCAATGCAATTTATATCCTACAGTGCCAACATCACAGCGAGATTCTGGTACGGCAGTGACTCGGACTTATTTTTAGAGTCCTCAGTTCGCTCATAACGTTATAGTGACCTGCAAAACTTCCGTCTCGAACAAATTGCTTTCAAACGACCAGGCGAAGAAGTGGAGGACCACCGCCCATTGAAAAAGACAAAATTCAATCATGGATTTACGGTATGTCTAATAGATCAATTTATGGGCTGGCACTAATGACTTTTGTGTAGGATGCGCTTGCAAGCAACGATCTAGGGCTTCCGAAACAGCCCAAAGCCGACCGAATGGTGTGTTTGTAATTGCCAATTCCTTTTGGACTCTACTAAGTGATGTTTCAGTCTACCGCTGCCAATGAGTTCTTGAACCACGTGGTAAACAGCAGTACAGAAAAGAAATTCCCCAATCGCACAAGCGCTTCTTCACGCTGGGTACAAAACATTTTCATTGCCATCGTTGAAGTATTGACAGTCAACGTACTGTGTAGGACCTTCAACCTACAGCAAGCGGCGACTCTGTTCAGGCACGTAAAGTATCTCACTTCTTTCAAAGATACCTCTAACGTCAAAATATCTTCTAGGCAAAAGCAATACCACCTTTGAATGCTCTCTTACCTCCACGTCCTAAATCTGCCGTCCCGGATGCAAACGAGGCGTCAGCAACACAATCACTTGCAGCGCCAATGTCCGGTGGAACGCGGTATTCTCCACACACGCTGGCGGTATTTGCCAAGGACTATAGTGCTAAAATTGAAGGAGTGTCCTCTCCCCTGTTTGACAAATTACCTCCCAAACCGCTCCCAGCGGAATCCATTACGAAACCCACACCAAGCTTAGGCTCACTTCCGGCGCGACCACCACCACCACCTCCGGACGACGCCCACAAAGCCCCTAGAGAAGCTTTGAGAGCATGGCAGGCTCCCCTCAAAGCTGCTGTAAGTAAATCAACGAAGGACGTACAGAAGTGGACCAAGGATCCACGAGCTGACAAGCCCAGTCCCACTGCGAAAGACGGAGGCGTATGGGGCATCGGGACGGCCGAGGAGCGCCTCCAACGAATTAGCAGCAATAGTACCTTGGCCAAAAGCTTACAAAGTGGTAGGTCTTGGCTTATTAAAGCCCTTTCAATCTTGTTATCGTTGCCGTTTCGTGTGAGCTTGTACTCAATTGCTTGTTTTACTTCAGTCCTTGTAGAAACACAGACACGGCTGTTTAAGGTGGAGGCTGAACTTGCGCAAGAGCGGCGGAGGCGACGGGCAGCTGAGGACGCGATTTCAGATATACGCCGCGAGTGTCGCGCGCCATTCGTCGTTCCGAGCTTACTAGACGCGTTCATGGAGCTTTCGCGCCTGACAACGATTGCGACGACGACGCCTATGCAGAGCAAGCTTGAAAAACGCCCATCTCACTATAAAGCACCGGTTGACCAGCTCGTTCAAAGCTCCGCGTATCGTGGGGTACGGAAATTGACTGGTGGACATGCTCCGCGACGGAGTCTGCAGTCGCACGACGTACTTTCGAGTGTGACGTTGCCTGACAATGTGAGCGCATCGAAAGTAGGCAGTGGTCTGCCAGCGTCAAATCAATCGTCGTTGCGGGCTTTTGGTACAGACGGCAAACTAGCGTCCGTGCAGGTGCAAGTGAAAAAGGAGCCTGTTGAACATACATATATCAGCGATCTTAGCTAGCCTCGATAGCCATGTATAGACACCAGAATTACCACTGCCACCAGAAGCCATTGAACGACATGCAGATATTGTCGTCTTCAATGAGAGCACCCGTAAGTATAGGTACAGCTAGTCATCTTTCGATATTCCGCTGTACTTTGCACCCGCATATCTGCGCATTTCTCGGTGCTGCATGTCGTATGTATAGATTTTTGCTCGAAATTTGATCCACTATACAACCACTATATGTTGGATACGAGCAGTAGCATATGGGACAGAGTACGTAAAGAAAAAGAAAAAGCGACAAGAAGTGCTAAGCGTTGCTCGAGGTCGATGTTGATTCCCTCATTTCTTACCACCCTTACGCTCTCTGCGCTTCCTGCCGATTATGGCACCAAGAGGGTTGGATTTTGATGGTTCAGCAGGGGCGGGCTCAGTTTTGGGTGCTACTGTGTCCTCCGATTTAGCAGATACGCGTCGTTTTTTGGGTGACGGTTCTTCCTCGTCGGGCTCTTTCTTGTGTCTCTTGTCGGCTGACTTGGCAGGAGCTCCTGGTGCCTGAAGAAAAGAAAACGAGAGTCAGGAATACAGACGGTAGCTTAGCAGAAGCAAAGGTGATACTGACAGATGGTTTCCCTTGGTTTTTCTGCGACGCGTCTCGGCGGTGCACGATTTCGATATTCTCGATAGAAAATTCAACAATGAGAGATCCCTTGCTAGCTTTCTTGTTATGGCCCTCCTTCTCGATCTCTTCCTTCAATCTCTTTATCCGTGCATCATCGCGTTCGCTCTCCTCTTTCGCGCGTTCCATTTTCAACAGATGCTCAAGCTCATCCTTCCACCAAGACTCGAAGAGGGGGCCAACAGCAGCGTTGTTGTTCGCCCAGCGGAGGAAACGGAGGGCATCGGAATGACGGTGCATTTCGACGAAGCCGTAGCCTTTGCTGCGCCCCTTGCCTGTCAGTGGGTCCACACGCTCAGCTTGTCGAACGATCTTGGTCTGCTTTACTCCAGTGTCTCGGCCAGTGAACCGCTTCTTGCTTTTCTTTTCACCTTCACCCTCGGCTTCCTCCTCCTTCGCAGCCGGGACGGATTCTTCCGGCTTCGCAGCAGGTGGATCAATGAGTTCGTCTGTGCTGAGAGCCGCCCTTGATCCTTGCTTGACTTCCGTATTAAAAGTCTTGATGGCATATGTTGTGAGACGCTTCAACATCCTCTCAGTCACAAAGATGGGTATTTGTCGGACACTGAGACGTGTTTTGGAAATGAAAAGGGAGGGGTTTGTCTTGAGGAGCGCACGACGAGCATTGAAAGAGCTCGTCCGTCTTTCGACTTCTGCGGGAGTCAAAGTATCTGCCGCAGGGGTGTTTGGCATGATCACTAACAATATGCTTAGTTTATAGAACCCAGAGAGAGTAAAGAATGGGCAGACGAACCTCCTTCTCGGAGAAGGTACATGTTGCGCTTGTCCGCTTTCTCTCTTGCCTTTTCGTTGTCTTGCTTTAATTTGCCGGCGACATCTCTTGTGACTGCACGAATCACATCAAGGGTTCGACCGTGCAGTACGAGGCTTTGAGCGAGGCTTGAAGATGGATCGGGTGTGAGGATGGAAGGAAGGGAGAAGGGATTTTTCTTGGGCTAAGAATAACAAGAACGATATATATTCAGAGATTTGCGGTTGCAATTGACAGGAGACGTACCACAACTGCCTGACCGGTAGTTTCACTCCGTAGCAAATCACTCTGTTGTACGACCCGGTCTGCGTCTTCCAAATTCCAGAAACATGCAAAT
>QFFD01001214.1:0-11415 GCA_003314615.1 Pholiota microspora
TGGAGCAGATGGCCTGCATGTCTTTGTCCACACTTGTGCTACTTCGTCAAATATATACTTATAAGGCGCGGAGACCCAATATATGCAACCCAAACCCCAGCTCAATGTTTGCAGTGACTGCTAGTATGGTAAGCCACAAGTACGCATAGTTTTGACTACTTACTCTGGCATCTAATGTGTTAAATTCTACTGGAAAGACCTTCCAAGACGCGCAGACGCGCGGCAGATAAAATGAAAATTTCCTTTTTTGAATATCACGTGCTAACCTCTGTCCATTTATGCGGATTTGAGACCAGAACTAGCCAGAAAAGATGCGGATTTGAGAGCGGATTTTCGAAAATTCGCGGACACCAAATACTAGGAGCTTCCCGGGTCCTATATTATCGTTCCAATTTCCAAGCTCAACTTTGCTTTGCATCGAGCTTTGTGCAGTAATCTTTTAGACTGTTAGGACTCGGATATTCTCATTGAATGACAATGTCTGTTTATGTTTAGCTAGATTAAATATTCTGTGCTTGATATGAAGTTTGGAGGCTATCTGGAGTTTTGGAAAATAAGTGAAAAGGCCTAAGTATTAGGATCGCGTCGCGTCGAAGGGCTTTGGCGCCTGTGACGCGTCACACTTCGCGTGCAACGCCGTCACACATGTCACAGAACTGAGTTTCGAACTGCTCACCAACACTGCCTACCCAACTTGCATCTAAATATTTCTTCGCATTCGGGAGTTTATCCTCAGTATTGCTGCCTCCAAGGACAAAATACGGCGTCAGCCTGCTAAACAACGAACTTCCCGAACTTCTAAGCGCTCACACATGTCGACGCATATTACGACCCACCGCGTCCTATGTATTCCCGAGCTTCTGGACATGGTTTTTGGCTTCTTGGACTTTTCCTCTAATGTGGTAAACGTGCAAGTATGCAGGGCATGGAACGACGTAGCATTGGATGTCTTATGGAAGGATGTCCGGAATCCTCGTCGCCTGCTGGAGATCTTAGCGCCACTGAAGGAGCAAACGAAGAATGAACTTGTGAGTGTTTTACACCGTGCATTTGACTCACATCTTAATTACGTATAGGAATTTGAAAGGCCCTTGGACGCGGAAGACTGGAAGAGATTCGATAAGTACGGTGTTCGCGTCCGGCGATTGCGATTCATTGCTTCTCCTCGTTATAAGATTCTCGAAAGCGTGTTCAACGACATCGCGAGGACACGGAGACGACTTGACATTCTTCCGAATTTGCATACCCTCGAATGGTTTGACTCCCGGGTCAACTTATCCGTTCTTTTCTTGCATAGCGGAATAAGACGTCTAGGTGTATACATTCCTGTAGAAATGGCGGTCCCTACCTCGCAGTCCATCATGCACCCTTTCTTTCAAGACCTTGCAGACCGCCTTCCTAATCTCATCCACCTCGATATACGTTCCATCGTTCCTGTGCGCAACATTGAAGAGGATCTTATCAAACTTCTAAAGCAATTGCCAAAATTACAGAAGATCGTATTTCCCCGGTTCTATACTACAACAAGGATCATGGAAACTCTGTCACGGATTGAATATTTGTCTATCATCGAGTTCCAATATGACGACCAAGGCTGCGGAGATAGCTCAGACGTTATTTCCTTCAATCCTACATTCACCGAGGGGGCGTTCCCAGCACTCTACGATCTCTCAATGACGATATACTTTGACGACGCTGCCCGTTTTCTGAACAGCTCATTTGCACCTGCTAATCTCACTATGATCTATATTTCCTCGGAGACTACTATAGAATTTCCTGATGATGTATCGACTTTGCTATCCGCCATGGCCGAAAATTGTCACTTGCTCACACACGTCGGTCTATGGTCAATCCGAAATTCAAGCCTCGAGGGAGATGTAGACCCCGACGCTCAGCCTGTCACTTTCAATTCTCTCAAACCTCTTCTGAAGTTACCGAACCTTGTCAATTTTGAGATCCAACACCATTATCCCCTTCAGTTATCGCAACAAGACGTCGAGGAACTCGCATCATCGTGTCCGTCTATCGAGACATTACTTCTAAACCCGGATCCCGTCATTCTCGAAGCATCGACGCTAACACTGGAAGCTCTACTCCCCTTCGCAAAATACTGTCCACGACTTGTAGATTTGGGCCTATTCGTAGATGCCGCAGCCGACGTTGCAGACGTATCTGCAGTTTCACCCCCAAAGCCCTTCACAAATCTCTCCAAGCTATCAATGGGCATCTCCATCGTCGACGAAGATTCCACTCCCGCCCTCTATCTCTCGCAGCTGCTACCACCTACAACCACGATCGATTGTGGAATTACATGGGACGACAGGGATGACCTCCCCGAGGCATTAGCCGATATTGTGAAAGAGCGTTGCCAGGTATGGGATCGTATTGCAAAGACGGTGCCCATGCTCAGTGCATTGCGGAAACAAGAACGACAGCGTACCTTTGCGATGGAGCGCGAGTTAGAGGATTTGCGGATGCGCACGGAGGTGATGAGGAATTCGATGGCAATAGGTGTTAAACTAGATCTCTCGACCTGTGTGCTGATTTAGTCGTGCGGAAAACCACTGATCCATCTAGTGTCTTTGGCTTCTGTTTAGCCATGGATTGCAAAAATGTATTTCCTGCAGTCTACTGCTTAGTCGTCACTGCTGCACCGCCTCAGTCCCCGAAGTAATTTGTATTCTGATCAGAGAAAATCAGAGCATTGGCCTCAATCGCAGTGGACCGTGTATCCTGTAATATCACCCTCGTCACGACGTAGCTCTAAGAGCCCCAAACATCGGTCAGTGACTAGAGCGTTCAATGAGAAAGTTGAGACATTGGTCAAGAAATCGTTACTACGGCTATGTACATCAGGCAGAATATCATTACATATGATTTATCTTCCAGATCACCACCCAATATGTCCTGCATCAAGATAATGAGCATACTCCTCGTCAGGATCATCAGAATAAATCTCATCATCATCGTAGTAGTCTGAATAGGCATCCAACTCGCCGTCACCTGCTTCAGAGCAGGAGTAGTCAGACAATTCTTCACTAGGAGATGGGCCAAATGCCTCCAAGGAATCCCATGCGATGGAAGATACAGTATTCGCCAGAGAATCCACGTCAGTCTTTCTCAGTTCCCGACATAATTTGAGTGTCAGATATTTAATTTGGGCTCCTCCTTTAGATCGCTCGTTGAGGCAATTCCGTAGTGCTGCAATGGGGATGGCATTCGAAGGTGGTGTTGATTCCAAGCTCAGGTTCAAGTTGTCCGGCACCATCGGTTTCCAAAACTTCGTTCCGTGGAAGCAAATTGAAGATAGGCTGGGGAAAGTAAAATTCTGCGTTTGTTTAGGGGATGCGGAGACGTCGTGAGTTGAATCGAGTTGCAAGGCCTGGAAAAATGCATTGCCTGCATGATTGTGGACGGTTATGCTTTCTACGTGAGGCAACTTCCCCAACGTATCGGCAATGGTCTTCGGCTCAGGAAGTATACCGGCAGCCCTTGCCAGATAAATGCGCGTAACGTCTTGCAGAGGTAACCCACCACTAAATATGCCATCTAACAAAAGTGTGTCAAAAGAATGGAGTGGAGGTGGGATGTCCCATGTAAAAGAGAGCTGAAATTGAGGGCTAAGAGCAGTTGGCGACATCATTTCTGCTTCGCTCAAGGATTCTTTGAACAGCTGGATACGAAATGGTGGAAATGGAGATCCAGGAAACATAAGAGTCTGGAAGGGAGTATGCAAAGGGTTTTCTGAATATGACCTAGACAGGGCTGTAATGCAACCCAAGCTGCTTCCAACAGTCATGGGCCTCTCTTCGATGGAACAATTAATCTCGACATGTGCAGTCGGAGAAAAAGTTACACAGCGAAAGAAATGATTGAGCTCTGTTGCCGTGGAGCATACGAGAAGAGTTTGAAGCAGGGAGAGGTGTATATGATCAGAAGACCCAGACATTTGTTCGGGGGGAAGTGCATCGACAAGATCTAAAGATTGAAGGTCGGGCATCTCTCTCAATGCATCTATAAATTGTTTGCCAGTAGGCCTCGAAGCCAATGGGATGCTCTTGAGTTTGAGATGTGTCAACGATCGCAGAAGAAATCGATGCATACTATCCCACTTAGGAGTACACATTTGCAACTCTAAACGTCGTAGTCGTTCGGTATGGCAAAAGATCTCGTCGGAAATAGCGAGCAAGTTGTCCTCCTGATCACTGGGAACAAGACTTAACCAACCACCTTCGTTCCTTGACACACAAAGCGATTCCAACTGCGGTGCCGATTTCGGAAGTACCCTTTGTAAATCTTTCCATAGAGCTAGATCGTAAACATTTCGAATGGCAAGGTGTTGAATGCGTGAGCTATGTTTTAGAGCGAGCTTCAGTGCGTCGAGTCTACTGGCCTTGGACAAATCAACGTTTATCACAAGGCGAGCATCTTTGGATCGTTCAAGCATTACTTTGACCCATTGAAGCTTCTCTATTGGCAACTCGGTCCATAGGTTCGGAGAGTGGATGGCGACTTGCCTCCAATGAGAACTGACGTAGGTCATTCCGATCCATTTGTCCAAATTCAATCCAGACTTCGCAAATAGGAAGATGCAACAGAGAATTTCCGGAGGAAGGCGTGAGATAGCTAAGAGTCCGTTCTTCTGGGACTTCAAAGCTGCGATAGATGCTTGGTGCTGTGCGATGGCCTCGCCAATAAGACGGTTCGATTCTTCTAATGACACGCCGTCGAGAGAAAGTGGCCCATGTATGTTCGCCATTCCCGAATATTGAGAAACAGGACAATATGAACAGATTAGGAAAAGCAATTACGATCAACAAAGAGTTGGAATGATTATCGGAAGTTGAAGAAAAATTGAAGACAAAGTTGAGAGGAAAAGCTTCCAATTCAATTTCAGTTGGCTTTCGACTGTCAGTCACGATCGATACCACACGTCACCTGTCACGCTCACGGTACGCTGAACATCAGGCGCTCATATTATTGAAGTTAGCGTTCTTTTGCCTTCGTTGGGATTAACTAATTTATACAGACATTGTGTTATAGTTATATAGAGTAATTCGTAGCCATATGAGATGATCCCAAGTCTATTAGGTGGATTTAACTCGTTGTTTCTTCATGTTTCTTTCCCAGTGGGCACCTCAGGCCCAGCAGCGTATCGTATCGAATATCCTGGGATCGATGACAGGTGCTGCCCTGCTAAGACTTGGTATAGTAGGCGTATAGGGTTATAGTGCCGTGCTAGACGATTCCATAGTTCAACTATAGCAGAAGATAGGTTGCTTATCAACATCTGTGCGGATCAAAGAAGACATACTCACTGTACTGGAAGAATATAGCAGAGAGTGGGATAGATTGGCTCTACAAACAAGTTATTTATAAGTGCGCAAATGGGAGTTGAGAGTTGAGAGAAATACCTCCAATACGAGATACGAGGATGGAATTGAATCATCTTGATCCGTACTACTAGGAACAACCTTGAGTGTAAAGCAAATCCCTCCTGGATACTAGAAATGAGTAGATATACAGACATCAGTTGGATATCCACATACCAGGCAGTCTTTCCGGATCCTTTGCTCTAAGCATGAGTGCAAATAGTGGGAAATGGTGCATAAAGGCCAGTAAGGTCTCAATTGATGCCTGTACAAGCAGTGTTCCTAGACGTAGCTGGACGAGATGTTAGCGCCTATGATGGCACAATATATATATATCACATACCCCAGCAAAGAGAACATAGTAAACCAAAGCCGTTGGAAAGAGAAACGCGAGCAAGGTGAACAGGACTGTGCCAAAGAGCAGTTGGTCGATATCGTATGACCACGTGTCGGTACGATTGCGTAGAATATTTCGCCGTTTGCCTGTCCAAAAAACATCAAATAACAGTCTGAATATACATTGGAGAAATCAAACCTCGGAAAACACCCCATAGTAGTCCGCCGCCGAGTCGGACACCTGCAGCCCAGTACACCACACGCGCGAGTTCGTATGCAATTCGGATATGCACCGTAAAAAAAAAGCAGATTATATCAGAGAGAACTGCGAGTAACAACGTCAAACCACCCATGGAAGCCAAGGAGCCGAGGGCAACAAACATCCAAGGAGATAACGGCGGGAGGATATAATCCCATGTATCGATGACACCGATGAAAGTGCGAACGTAGAAGCTGCTTAGCTGAGCATTGAGCTTAAGTCCCGCAGGCCATGCATCGAGCCAATAAATCGCCTCCCTCGGAAAGCGGAAGAGCCATGCTTGCACCGCCTTATTGGCGTACGCGGTGAGGGCGACACTGTTCTCGGAGAGAAACGTCCCGTATGCCATTCCCAGAGTCACGTCGTTCATTATCAACCAGACTGTATTGAAGAAGCTGAAGCTAGATTAGACAGGTCCATGCAGAGGAGGTAATGAGCTGTACTTCGTGTACCTAACCGTGTAGCCGGCTGTGTCGTATGTGTTCCTCCGGTTGAGCGTTGGGACATGCTTGATGAAAAACACGGCTTGTTCAATTCGAACATCTATTTGCTGGACTACAGTCATCGTTGAAAACAGTGAATCCACTTGTATAAATAAACGGTACGAACCTATCGCCGAAATGTCCTTCAATCTGAAACGACTTCCAGTACTTGATCCCAAGCTAGGAACCAGCTGCAAATTAGTCACATAAGTAGCGACGGCCGAGAGCGAGAGAAACAGTGCAGAAAGAGAACCAAGATGCTCTGCGAGAGTCAACAAGAAAACTGCAGTGGTAGGGAGGAGTTTGAGTTCCGTTGGAGGAGAACTCAGGATAGCGCGTAGAAGAGAGGAATTATTCATCTGAAGATGTTAATTAGTCTGCATGTACAGAAATGCACCTCGACTTACCTGATAAACCGCTACATCGTTTATTGCTTGTTCGATTCCGCGACACTGACGACCGGTAAAGTCATAGCGTGCGAGGCGATTGTAAGGATCAAGAGGACCTGCTGGACAGGCTATAGACACAGGGTCTTTAGGTGGCTCTATAACATAAAACCTGAGAGATTCTGGGGTGTGTGGGTCGTATAAAACATAAGATACCGAGTGCGGAGAGTCGCGATCGCTGAATAACGTCAATGACATTGGTATTGGCAATTTTTGTTCAGAATTGAACTTGCATGTGCCAAGAAGAGTCGGAGGACCTCCACAAGATTCCTGGACAGGTTTCCATTGCTCTGATGCCAACGAAGTCGCTACGAACGCGTCTGCAACCTGCGTATATACATAATTGAGATGCAATGAAAATGGTTGGTTTCGGGCTCACATCAACAACACCTATGACACAGATTGAAGGTTTCAGCCAACCATAACATATTCCGTCTTTTGTGCATCCTTTTGGCCAAAAAATGGTTGTAGGAGTCGTTGAAAATGAGTGCATGTCATGGTTTTCAGTGAGGTAGGTCATGTTTACTGCAGCTATCAGCTCATTTTCCCACGATGCTACTAGTAGAACAAACATCGGCGAAACGTGCAACTCAAAATCACTCCCTGAATAGATGGTCCTCTTCTTTTCCAGAGAAGTCGCTGTTCGCCTCTGGACGCATGAAACCTTTGTAAATCGCACCTCCTACTCGCCCAGGACTTGCCCAGTATAAGGCGATACTACACAGTGGCCAGCGAAATACGAATACTTTCAGCGGAAATCGGTCCAGCTGTCTTCAAGTTTGCAATACCCTCGGAAGGACTCGTCTAGCCTCGATACGTGATGCGTTTCTAGCTGCTTTACCGCAACTGCAATCGATACTTAACAGTCTGCGACTGTCGATGGAATGGTGTGTAGATCAGCTTCTGTATAATCTTCTCGTCTAAATGCGAAGTGCGATGGTATGCTCATTCATTTCCGCCAGAATGGTGCATGATGTATATAAGAATACGGGACCACTCAGGGATGCGCTCGACCCCTTCGGCAGCTTTGGCCCCACCTTTCTTTTCAGCCGTCTAACCGCTCAAGACATAGACTAGCATGAGTGGTCTTCTGCGTCGAAAGCACCGAAGCGCTTCAGCTGTCTGGCGCATACTCGCTTAGTATGTACTTATGGCGAATCATTTGACAATATCTATTAACTTCATCGCTCTCTGAAGTATATGGTGCTCATTGTATTTGGCAAATGCAGTGACACTTGACCTCGATATCCTCGATGAGTATTCATCAGACTCAGAAGGAGCAACACTAGGCCAGCCTTTATCCGCAGCCGTGAACGACACCGTGGAGATCCAAATTTTTCCTTATCCTGATGGGTACAATAATTCGGAACTATTTTTGATGCCTATGGCAGAGCCCTTCGAATCCGCCAGATTTGTAGAAGGCTTTCTAAAAGAGAATGGGACTGGTGCAAGTAACTTTATTACCTATACGGTTCCCCTTGTGATGTCTGGGTAAGTGAATTCGTATCTGATATGTTGTTGAATCTCATTCCTGCAAACCATAGGCTATACGCATTCCAGCTTCTGGATAATGAGTAAGGAGTTATTCAGAATTTTTATATTGTCAACCTGCACACTAATTGACTTGAACAGCACTCGTAAAGTTATCGTGACTAGTCCTGAAATAAATATCTCCAATATCACTGGGAACCTGTCCTCGACAATATTGCAATCTCAGTCGACCAGTGGTTTGGGACTGCAAACAATTCTGGCGATATCGTTGTCACTAGGTGGGATCGCGATGCTGATATCCTTCACATTCGTTGTGCGTCGTCTCCGGAGGAAGAAACCCGCATCTCCCGCCGTAGAGCCGTTCAACACGGTCTTCCATGCACCGGTTCTCTTTGCAAACGAACCCTCGAGAAACGACCCAAAATATCTGTCCGCGAGTTCAACACCATCGACACTCATTGCACCGGACAGTGTACCGCTGCATGGTGAGACACGAGACATCGATCCTATACAAACGAGATATATGTTTCCCCTCCGCACCAATGGAGCGTCCATCGATGGCCCTCCTCCAGATTACCCAGATACGGCCTCTGGTCATCCAATTCCATAGTGAAATCGAGTTACGCTACACTTGAAACGGTTTTGCCTAGCTTTCATTCATCTCATCTTAGTCCGTGGGTTCTTTTATTATATCTTCACGCGCCAATAGTATTTGGGCGCTTAATTTCAAGTGATCTTCCTTACATTACTCTATATGGTTCTATAATAACCCACTCGCAAACTAACGATAAGTGGTTAGAAAAATATTACATCGATTCCAAGACGGCGCGAGACTTCTACACTCGAATACAGAGCTACATGCGAGCAGTCAATGAACTATGGCATAGACGTTACTTGACCGAAATTCAAATATGCAAAGGGTAAGATAGTATCTTCAGAGGGTATAAATCTAATCTATTCGGTACGTCGTCTAAACCTGTCGTGATTAGGCTTTTGTTGAGATAATTATCTTCTCGAACTTTTCCGCCTCAGCTGGGTCCATAACATCGATCCCCTGTCCTTCAGCTACGAGAACATTATAATGACCATAAGGAAACACTCCTTGATATACAATCGTGTTTCAAACATACCTTCGATTTGCTTGACAGGTCCGTTGAACCATTTCCTCGCGCTTAGGACCCAAAAGCCTACACTGTAAGTGATGACGATACCGACAGCGACAATAGAGTAATTGAATGTAAGCGAATCGACGGGCTGTAATAAACCACTGTAAGTACGCAAGGTAACAGACATTTTGTTGTAGAAATGGGACTTGCATTTATTTGAGGCAGTATGAATACGATGGAGATGAAGCAGATCCAGAGAACAGCAATGATGGCTACAGGGAGGGAGAAGGCACCAAGATGGAATGGTCCACGGACGAATTGATCACGGTAAACAACACGTAGAGCGATGGGAATTCCTTTCCAATGATTGCATGGTTTAGGGTTATACTCTCACTATGTAAATCAGACGTACCGTAAGAAATATAAAGACCAATAGTTGCGATGGACGTCGCAGCTGCAAAAGCGACAGAGCTTCCTAAACTTGGAAGGCCCAGAATAAAGCTCAGTGTACATGCAAGCCACACTGGAGCGCTTTGTAAACCTCGGTCATAAAAACAAAGATCAAGAGAACATACCCGTTCGAATGGGCGATTTCCACTGAGGGCTGACTTGGGCAAAGAATTTGTGGCCGGGTATACCACCATCCCGAGAAAATGCATACATCATACGTGAGTTAGAGGTGATAGAGAAGGTCCTGTTATTCCGTCAGCTTTCTGAGAATGATTCCACTGGCTAGGAGGAACCATACCCGCAAAAGTACATGGATACGATAACGATAACCTTTGTAAAAATTCAGCAATTTGTTGAGGATTTCAGAGAGAGCGAATGTACCATCAAGACGATAGCACCCTTCTCTCCAACTGTATCCAAAAATATTTGAGTGACGGGTTGGCCGGTCGATGATGCTAGGGTAGTGTCTAGATCTTGGATTGAAAATAGAAGTCCTAGAATGAGGAACCATCCAAGAACTGCTGAGACGCCAATAGCCATGACGATTCCAATACTTCCTGACATGGCGGCGTTGTGCGTCTCTTCTGTCATCTAAAATTGACGAAATAAATGGGCGAGAAATTACTTAGTAGAGAAATATACGACATACATGAGCACTGGCATCGAAACCTGCGAATTAATGTTGATCAGCCATTGCCTCAAAGAAATACGGATTCGGCTTCAGCTCTTACCAGTTAAGGTGTACTAAATACCAGAGCAATTAAATTACAGGGGGACGCGAGCTAACGCGCACAAAATACTCACCTGAGCCATAAGAATCTGCAACAGAAATATCATAAGAGAAGATCAAAGAACACAGATAGTTTTCTTACACCGATGACCACGACATAAACATGGCTAGCCCTATCCCCCCATCCTTGACCGGGAGGTCCAGTTCCGTCAATAAAAGTCTTGAAAACAAATGCACCAGACTGATGACTTGGGGCCTTAGCGAGAATGGCGATGATCAGTGATGTTGTTCCGACGGCGTGCCACCAGACGGAGATGTTGTTGAGGTAGTGAAGCAAGTGTACCCCGAATGTATTTGTAAGGCCTTGAGTGAATAATACAGCGGCATAGATCCCTATTCGTCAAAAGAGAAAGTATGAGGGCTTGTGCGAAGAATCAAAAAACGGGGGACGTGCCAATGTTGGTCTTGGGCGTCGGAACGAAGCCGGTGTTACCCAAAGTGCATGCCGTGGAGATAAAATTGGCGCAAGCGAAACTAGGGTGCGATGTTATATTTTTATGAAGAGGCCTTGGAGGAGCGTCCTCACCTAATTCCTGTTGTAACAGCAACCTGACCAAGAAGATTGAACCACCCTAAAGTACCGAAATGATCTGAGAAATCATTAAGCGCCTAAGTATATAAAACGAACCGGTAATCCAGGATGCAAGCGCCGCGTTTTGCTTGCGCGACAACATAGCCGCCCA